>UZAF01016102.1:97015-178497 GCA_900617895.1 Haemonchus placei | reverse complement strand
TCCGCCGGCACGCCGGCGCGCCGGCCGGCGGACTATGAAAGCAGCCATAGTCTGCCGGCCGCCCGGCCAGCGGACTATGAAAGCAGCCTGTCATGGTTTCGGCACCGTTACGTTGCCGCCCACCATTTCACCAAGTGACTTCTACTAACTAGTAAAACAACAGACTCTGTCGTGAGATCATACTTGTGCTCTCGCATAGAAACTCACTCAAATCCCTCTTGTGAGCTTTTGTAAAATATTCATTCGAAAAAACAGGTGTCAGCAGCCATGCAATCAAACGATCTACACAATGTCATACTCGGAAGCGATATGGCCCAGTCAATCGCTAAATATTACTCTGGGAACATGTGAGGCAGAACCAGAAGTGTGCAATGAACAATATCAGTAAGTTCTGTCACAGCTATGTACACTTTGACTGACGGGTAAATGTCTACACATTGAAGATACTGTTCATAATAATTCTGAGGTACTATTTACAGCTTAAAAGAATCAGTGGAAGTTATGATGCAGAGTATTGGAAAAATAAGGCGAAGAAAGCTTCTAGGAAAAGTGAATTTTCGAGATTACGTGCTGTCTGGTTGTCTCCTCATAAGCGTATCACTTCTCGGTGCCCTAACGACTTATTACGATAGCCTTCTCAGGTCCGTCATAACACGGCCACTTTTAAGTGTGTACGTCGGCCAAGCAGGTTTTGAAACCCTTGTAACGACCTGTTGAGGTCGTTCTTCGATCCGGCAATGTCTAACATGGAGTAACGTCCGTTCCCATCGTCGATGAAACCGTCCATAAGCCTAAAAAGGAATAGCACCACGGTGAGTGGAAAGCTGATCTCATCTAAAAGGTTGGAATGGAAGAAGAATCGATCAGTGCAGTACTAACTTACTGAGAGGGGGCGCAGACAAGTACGGGAAAACAAGTGGCCCCTCCAACTACACCAGTTCTGTTTCCAGAAGAAGCAAAGTGAAGTAGAATAAGACGTGTCGAGTTCTTCTCATGTGGAAAAAAGAGGAACTGTAAAATGAGGCTGTAAGACCGTGAATTGAGGACGAGCAAGAAATTCCTACAGTAAACGTGCAAAACCTCTGCAGTACCGATGTTGTATTTGAATGTTCGCCCGCGGTAAGATAATTCAAACCGCAGAACCCTTGCACGGTTCCAACGTGTCTTTACGGCGCTAAGACTAGAGTAGTTAGGTCATATTTGGTCACATCTATCACATTATAAGGTGATCGGGCCTATAACTGATGACGTAGCGGGACGTGAGTTCATGTGTGTGGTGATACCATGTGCATATATGCATACTTTATTATTTATATATTACGTTACATTCACGACGGGATCAAGGAGAGGACAAGGCAGGTCGGCCAGCGCCGATGGGGGTCGGAACTCACGTGCGTCCGAGGATGCGCGCGGCTAGCTGCGCGGCGAAGTTCTTGACGATTGCACGACAATGACGCCAAATTTCGGGGCACAAACTCGAAGTAGAGTGGTTAAGTAGGGCCAGATGATCCTTCTAATCTACTCTACTTCAATTCTGGGCCCCAGCAATGAACGCTTAAGCCGTTCAAATCGTCACAAACTTCGCCGCGCATTTTGCCGCGCGCATTCTCGGACGCACGTATGTACCCATACCCGCGCCGATGCGATGGACGCTACACACAGCTAGACGAACGGGATGAGTGAGAGGCCCAGTTGTCGGTGGTCAGCTCGTTCTATAGTGGCCCTGTATAAAATCCGTATCTTGATTGACGGTTGGCCTAGTCCAGGTGACCGTTGGGTAGCGAGAGAGGATGCAACACATCCCAATAAATTTAATTAGGTCCTGCATGTTTGTCTGTCAGTAATATCGCCTTCCAACAATTTGTATTCTACAAATCGTTTGAAGGCGAAAATGTGTGGAGAGGAGGGGCAGCGCCTTCTCGAATCGTGGAAGGCTAGAGCACAGAGAAGGAGAAGGTAGTCAACCTTACGAGTGCTTAGAGATGGTCTTTTAGAAGGAATGGATCTCCGGGGTGGGTGAGATTACAATTTCAAACAAAAAGCTGAGATGGGATAAGAACTTAACATCCAGTTGGCTCACCCACTCCGGAGCTCCTTCCATTGTCATGCTAGGTTAAAAAAACATATTTTCACTTCAAAAAAGCTATTAAACGCACCATTATAGGCGCTGGGGCTGGAAACCATCTCTGCGCTCTAGCGCGGTCCCTATGCACCCTGCCGCCTAGTGTCAAAGACGCAGAGCACATAAGGGTGCCGCCCCCTCCCCCTACTGCATTTTAACCCGTTGAAACATTACCACGCATGAAATCCGAAACCTAAAATTTATGTATCATGCGCATGAGGAGTCCTCGAATTCTCGTTGCATTTTGTGCTTTGTAATATTGTCTAAGGCACCATCGCTATAATATTCAATGCTACACATGTTTTCGTTTCTACATCTTATCGAAGAGGGACGTTTTAGAACGAACAAAAGGATTACTAGCGGCCTTTTGATGGGGGTACGAGCCAGTCGTATCGTCGTCATGGCAGAACCGCGCCGCGCGTTTCCTTGCGAGTTTGAGATGTCGTTACATGTCGCTGGAAAGTTTTCACTTCGAATTACTTTCCTGCGCATGGAGTTTTTCATGCAACTTAGAAAACCGTGGAGAAATGAATAAATTATCAGAAAACAACTTGTATTTACGTTATCATTGAAGAAAATCACTGAAGGCGCGAAGGTACGGGTGAAGAGTAAGATTGCACAAAAACAAAAGAACTGAATGGTGGAAACTAAATATTTCTCTAACAGTTTTCTTCGTGAAATCCTACTACCATCTACCACTGCATGTTCAAGACAATTTTGTGTAGAGAATAGAGGAGTCAGAAAATGAAGTAGTCAGATGCTAAAGAGTGGTCCGTGATTCCTAGATAATTCCCAACTAGAAACACGCCAGACCTCTGCAGCACCTGCCGCACTCAATGTTGTATTTAAATGGGAAAATAATTTGGATCGCAAAGCACTTTACGATTCAAATGGTTGCTTTCATAGTCCGCGATTTAGCCCGCGAGCGAGCGAGCGCGCGCGCCGGGGACTACTCGGCCGGGGGTAACGGAACTTCTCCCCGATGTGGCATTCTCCCTTGCGGCATGCGGCAAATGTCACTGCAACTATCGTACTCACCCCGCCTCCCCGCCAATCGATAGGACGCAATATTTTTCGTTGACTGCCTTTCTTTTTTATTAGATTTTATCGTTTTTTTTTTGACTGTTTCTTTTTCGTTCTTACGTTTACTAGACTTGATTAATTAGAATGACTCCTTCTATATTAGCGTCGATCAAGATCGCAATGGAATTGAAGAGAGCAGCCAGCCAATGTAAATAACTAAAGGGCTTCATACCTCATAAATTTCGCGCTCGTGTCTTCCATCGCAATCCTGCGGTACGCGGCGGTGCGGCGTGCGCGACGCCGCTTTCGAGGAGAAGATTCCAGACCCCTCGGCCGGCGGTGTCAACTAATATTCAGTGGCTGCTTTCATACTTCGACGTGCGTGCGCACGCAGGTGGAAACGCTGGTACAAATTGAGTGCGGCGTGCGAGCGGGCGGCGCTATCCAACTGTGTGACAGCAAAAAGTATCGGTCGATACTGCAAATCGAGGATGACTGCTGTCGCACAGTTGCATAGCGCCGCCGTCGTATAGAGGCTCGCACGCCGCACGCAATTTTGTACCTGCGTTTCCACCTACATGCCGGCACGTACGTGGAAGTATGGAAGAAGCCAGTTGTAAACAAGGGGCAAGCGCCGCCTCCGTTCGGCGCGCTCGCGGGCCAAATCGCGGACTATGGAAGCAGCCAATGCGATGATTTCGAAATAGCGGAGTGTTCATCGCGAACGGCGTGAGCGGCATCGAATAGTTTTCAGCGATAGAATCGCACGGTCCATCTGAAACAACTCACACAAGACGTGAACGATTTCGACCTTCTTACAACCGCACCGCGATATCTTCACTGCTGACGATAGATTTTGAATGTGATATGCTCTTTTTCCTGGTATCACTGTGGCCACCATGAATGCGATTAAAATCTCTGAATTCAGGGAGAACGCTGCAATGCTGGAAGTATTCTATGAGGCTCTTAACTTTGAAACTCTAACGGAATCAGAAGCTTATGGAGTAAGTTCACATCCCCAATTCCTCAGCCCACGAGAGATAGGGACCTAGGCCATTGCACTTACAAAGCAGATTATTCGGAACTCAAAGTACAAAAACCCATAATTACTTTAAGCAGTAGTTGCTCTTTCCGAATGATAACGGAATCACTCCAATCCCATTTGATTGAGAGAGGGATTATTTGCAACTCAGTCGTATTTATGACGGCAGGTCCAAGCCTTATCTTGATACAAACTAAAAGTATGAAAAACCTGAGTTCCCAACCTACTGTTCCCTCTTCCAACGATCGGTTCATATCACTACTTTCAGGTGGTGAAAATGCTGGCCGACTTTGGCGGGCAACTGGGCCTGTGGTCGGGAGTCTCCTTCATGACGATTTGCGAATTCGTCTGTCTTTTTTGTGAACTGCTCTACATGATGTTCTCGCATCACTACAACAAGCATAAACAGAAAAAGCGTGAAAAGAGCGACTTCTAAATGAAAAGATTTCAAAGACTGTTGTTTCTTTTCATTACGCAACAGTATATAGTTTCGGGTTGCGATTGATGCTATTAATTTAACGTATTCCAACACCGAATTACAGTAACAACTTTGAACTGGGACCAACGCTCTCTCCAGTGCGTCGCAACGTGTTTTTTTTCGTAAAATGGGTATGCTTTGGTTCGGTAGCGTCAGCTTCAATCCGCGCGATTGCGCAAAGGTAGAAATGAAAAGTCTGTCGGGTATAACAGTATAAATTCTTCCGAGACGATTTGCACAGAGCTTTCTCCAAAACTAACAGCTCATATAAAAGAGTTGCACAAAGAATAAGAAAACAACTACACATAGCTTTGTCCAAAATCAGCATCGCATATTTGAGAGTTACTCACAGAATAAGAAAACAATTACACATACAGCTCAATGGTATGGGTACGTAAAAAATGACAGACCAGTCACACTAATTTAGAGCCCCACAGCCGTCCATAGTCTATTCATTATTGTGTCCTGTTTTACTGGCTGAGCGTCCTGAAAATTGAAAGCGAATATTTTGTACATTAGTACAGACTGAGGTGACACCGTGCAACGAAATGTTTCAGCGGACGTTACTTATTTGAAAAAGAAAAAAAAAAACGTTTATCTCTTGAAAAGCTTGGAATCATGTAAAATGTTGGAACCAAAAATTGGAAACAATCTGCAGCACATAACTGACCTTATTATTTTGACGGCTTTCATATGGCATGGAAAGCGAACGCATGCCAGGTCTAGATGCCGCTGATAAACGACAACGACTAAAAATTTTGAGGTTAAATGGGTTCAGTTGTTTGATCGATTTTTGAGAAACAGAGAAGTCAAAAAATCAGTGTCACCTCATCGAGTCATTAGAAAAATCTTGGTTTTCTTTACTAGAACTGATCGAGAGGATCTCATCCTGTGCTTCTTCGCTTATCGATTGATCAACCATGAATGAATGGTTGGAAAGGGGTGACATTATCTTGGAGTTGAAAAAGTCTGTTCCAACGATGTCCTAGATTGGAATAACTTTCGAACTGCTCACATATATCGAACAATTTCAGTACCTTATCTGAGCAAGGAATTACGCCAACACGTAGTGAAGAGTCAATAAGTGATGCATTGCGGCAAAGAGCTTGTCGTGCATGTACTGGACAGGAGTAGCGAATGTGCATCCAATTTCCTTGGTTCGGCACCTGAATAAAGAATTTATTATCGTGAAACTGAACAAATTACTTTGATTGCATATGTATTGAAAAAAAGGAGCGGAGATGTTGTAGTGACAAATGGCGCACTGGCTGCTTTCATAGTCCGCCGGCGTGCCGGCGCGCCAGCCAAGGTAGTGCTAGGGGGGATGAGGGAGGCAGACGGGCGGCCAACGCGGTCGCGTCGCGCCAAGCCCCTTCGAAGGGCTGAAAACAAGGAAAAACAAGATTAAAAACCATTTGCATAAGTCCCTGGTGTTTGGTTTTTGATCTTGTTTTTCCTTGTTTTCAGCCCTTTGAAGGGGCATCGGCGCGACGCGACCGCGTCGACCGATGCCTCCTTCCTCCCCCCTAGCACTACCTCGGCCGGCACGCCGGCGGGCTATGAAAGCAGCCACTATCGCATGGTCCGCGGTTCGAATTCCGTATCGATTCTTTACCAGGCAAATCAAGCTTCAATTCCCACCGGGGCGGAGATGGTATACTGATGGCAAAGGCGTACTCCATCGCACTCATGATTTAAAGATCAGATCCCGAAATTATACCTCCCACCCGACAAAGCCGTTCATCCTCCAGGGTCGTCAAATGGTGCCAGACTCTCCTATGAGGACGAAAATAGTGAGTTGCATAGCAGCTGTCCACCGCAAGCCACTGTGCAGACCACAAACGCATTCAAACGTCTCAGCGATTTTTAGTGGATGTGAAATGTGAAGGCCCTCCTTAGAATAGGATTTACCCCAGGATTCATGTACCAAGAGAAAAGTTCCGTTTCAGAATGACCTCAAGAACAAGGTTCGTACTGAGGATGAATCCGTATTAGAAGTTTTTAAAGTTAAGCAAGGGAGAAAATGAGAAATTAGAACATACCTGGTGACTGATAATTTCGCCATGGCGAGAAAAATGCTTGAGAACATTGGCTGCTTGTTCGGGTGGGAAACCATATACAGTGACCCAAGTTTCAGCGGACGACTGCAACTGTTCTGTTGCTGGCTGGGAAGCTGATGCCGTAGTGGCAGACGAATCCGTTGCACGAATATGCATTGATCGGCGTGACATTTTCCGTACTGGCTCTATATCATCTTTGAGAGAACGCAGAGGAGGCGCTGAATAGAAAGAAATAAGGCAAGATTTTCAACAAGCACGTTTCACTGAAAATGTAACCTGGGCTAAGAGTTAATGAAGCGGCGAACTGCCCCGATTGAGATGGCAAAGATTTGAGCGTGGAACGAGAGATATCGTAAGGATGCGCTCGTTCCTGAACCAGCGCAGGTGACCAGTGCACTGATTTGCCACTATTTCCAGCAGGCTCTCCTTCAAAAAATTCTCGTAGTTTCTAAAATTCCCTATAAGAAAAGCACCATACCTCTCAACTGACTCGGTACCGGTGATGCAAAAATGTCGTTCGACGGAGCATTCTGACCAGAGTATGGGTTATTCAGGTCTGCAATGGAAGGAATATGAACGATATTGAGTATGCAACTTTGAGTAAGTTCGACGTGAGTAGGAAAGCTCTATAAAAATAGTAAGGTCAAACTAACACGAAGGAGTCGCCGGCGCCATTGATCGCCTCTTCTGACCGAACAGGAACGAAGGGGCTTTGGCAGGTGAGTCTGCTACATTATCACCAGAAAACCTTGGTTACAAACACATTCATATTAAATGCTGTTACTCTTTTGGTTAAGATCTTGCTAAGAGCAAGACCTTTTCCCAAGCTGTCATTAATCAAATCACTCCGCACCGCGTTACTGGTAATGTTCAAAGGAGTAATAATCAAAACACGCTACGCTTCCACGACAGTCGCATTCTGAATAGGACAATGGTTCGTTGGCCTCAATGATTTCTACTTCACCAGCTATTACAGAAGTCATTAGTGGAACGGTGTGTGTGAAAACAATCCAAGGCTCTAGAAAATCACTAAAGAACCTAGGCCGAAACTCAATGGTAAGTTTCACGTCAAAGAAAAGGTGTTGTATATGAAGACTGTTATGCAATCGTAAACACTTGAGAAATACTTCCTTGTCCCCTACTATTTTCAAAAACAGTTACTGAACACATCATTTCCGATAGTAATACGCTTTGATACCTCTTTTCGATATTTGTGGAACTATCGTTCAGTGAAGTACTTTCCATGGCAGTCGACATTGCACTAGAGCGATTAAGAAGAGGCGAATACATTTCTTGAATATATCACGGCCTGAGTAAATAACGTTAGAAAAGAATTTTTCCAAAAACACTGAAACGCGAGAAAAGCGACAAGTTTCGACGGTCAGGGACAAGAGGTTCCTACACTGAGATATTGCTTCCAAAACAACGACAACCGAATCAAATGCTAAGTTCGTGCGTATTTGTGCATGACAAAAATCCATTCATTAAGGCTTAGCAGAATTCTTGAAAACGTGCTTTAGGGCACGATACATCCATCAAATCGTAACCTATTAATTCGACCCCTTCGAATTTCTTCTTAAGCAGAGTGAAGCAGTAAGAGAATGGAAAGTCGTCCCCAGAGGACGCTTGGAACCAGGATTTTGTTAATAATAGAGGCATGATCACAACAAAACATTCACCTCAAAGAGAGCCGAGCTTTCTAGAGAAATAAATAAATTAGCTATAAGCCATAAATTAACTGATCAGGCTAACCTTTAAAGCCTTCCTGCGATTCGTAAAGTTTTCGAGTAAGGGAAATTTAAACGCAATTTACACACCGATAGCAGCCTGCGCTTGCGTACTAACAGCAACTACAGTAGCTTTACGCTTACTTTTATTCACTTTTGGGGACTATTGTTGTGTTGATTTCATGTGGATCGAGGACTTCCTTTAGTTGATCAGCTCAACTCTTCAATTGAATTTACTTCAACTGTTCTGGAAGAAGTTCTTTCACCGATATCTGCAAGCATGTAGTCCTTAAAACTACCTGCGCTGTTTTGCTCTAGTAAGCATCGTGCGCAATGGAAGCGGATTAACCTTTCTTTCTCCAACATACGATAAGGGATATCATGTTTATCTTTAAAAAAACATAAACTAATACATGAATATAGGAGTGATAATAAAACATTAGTATTGCTACAAATAACATAAAGCAGTGAATAATGAGACGAAATTGAGAAAGTGTTGATGAGAACAGCCATACAAACAAGGCATTGTTCGAGGCAGGCAGTAGTGGGACCTGAGCGTCCTCGGTCCGTGCGTGAATTCGATTCCTCGAAGAAGCTCTCCGAGTCGTTGTCCCGCCCTGAAAGTACTCGATGAATCATCGTTTAAGAAAACTGCGTTGCGACCGTAAGGCGCTACGCTTACACCTCCCCCCTTTACCGAAAGTCCGACCCGGACTTTAAGAACAAAACAAAGGAATAATAGAACCGTCTCACCAGGCTATGTGGGGTCGGTCTCAAAACAATCTATTCATCCCGGTGTTAGGGACGATGGCGCCAATTGAGTCTGCCCAGTCGAGCAAGCGGGACCATGTCGGTATCACGCGTAGCGAGGGCGCGTGTCCTATGAGGAAAAGCCCATGCCGACAGCGAGTTGTGGCGACGTTGAGCCTACGGTAGTCGTCTAAAAATTCTGCCGAACTCGTTCTGAAATTAGTTTTTTGCCTCCGATATCTACGGCAAAACGTATGTTTTGAATTTCGACAGTACGACGGGGGGTGAAGGCTTCATTTAGGCAGTTGAACAATAACAATTTACGAATTACTCGGCGATTATCGCCATCACATCATTATATTAATATGTACATCAATGCCACTGTGGTTAAATATATATACAATTAATTGGCGAATACAATAAGGCTGCGAAAATGGAGTCCTATTTCTCTATAGGGAACTTTAGTTCTATACAAAGGTACTATTTTCTTTACAAATATGAATTTATATCTATACAAAGGCACTATGAGCCCGTAATAAATTCGGTACAATTGAACTGATCGATAATAACCGTACACATTGAAAAATTGCTGAGATTATGGGAAAATGGATGAACTGTTACTATGTACAAAATACAAGAGAATTATGAGTTCAGAGATCAATTGATTGCGGACCAGATCCCGTGCAGATATCGAACTATTAACTCCGGACCTCGATAGAACGTCCGGTTCATCTGACACGAGAGAGGATAATCTGGAAATGAAAAGAGAGTGTATGTGCGAGATACTGGGAGGGTATGAACTCCAAGGCGGCTAACCCTCCAAAGGTGTGGGCTCGATATAACAGAGGAAAGATTTGTGGGATTTCCACCTTCCCACCCTCATTACGTTTTCAGGGGCAACTCCCGCCCGAATTGCGCAAGTCGCTGCCCCACCGCGGAAAGAATGTGTAGTTAGGCGATGTTTTCCTAAACCAGCGTCCGCTAAAGCCTGTTTTATCTTACGAGTTACGTAATCTCTAGAGGGGGCCTTCCCGTGAACTGTACTGAAAAGGAAATCCCCTGCTCTGCGGCCTAAATTAACCCGCTGAAACTGTCTCCAAAGACTTATTTGTTTGTCTTTAAACCGGAAGGCTATTTGCGTGCCCGCTCCTACCTGGTCGACCTTTGATCTTCTCAAGAGAAGCCACCAAAGGTTGTCTCCCTTAGAAGTAATATCACCGCAGCGAATACTGCAGACTTCGCTAACCCTCAGGAAAGCGACAGACATAAGGAGAATTAAGGAAGCTATCTTGATAGCCTCGACGGTTCCCGTTTTTAATGCCCATTGTATAACTTGGTCTACGTCTCCATGAGAAGCTTTAGTCCTATGGATTACTGGGGGACGAATTCTAGCAGCCGATTTAAGAAGAGCCCTCTGTATGTCTTGGTCCATGACGGGTAGCGGTCCTAAGAAATGATTGAGAGCTGCTGCGTGTAACTCCAAAGACTTGGTCTTACCCTTGTCTATCAAGGACGCTAAATATAGATTCCTGAGTTTATGGATTCCTGATGCCGGAACGCTGCTTCTTTCTACGAAGCCCAGAAACTCGTCTCTGATCCTTTCGCAGGCCTTGAGCGTCCCTTTAGCCACTGCTGAGTCGAAACAGCTGCGGATGAGAGAAGCGATGGAAGAGAGTCCCATCTCTGAAGCTAACGAAGCCACTTCTTTCGCTCTTCTTCGCTTCGGATTCTCTGTAATGCAGAAAATGAATATAAATGAAAGGGGGTCGTGTCTCTACTGGTGACCCTAACGAAACCTAAATACCCAACGGCTATCATGTATCTAGCGACGCGTCTCTTCTTCTATCTGCGGGGGCCGTCTATGTCATGACCCGGAGTTATGACGACCTAAGGATATCGTAACGTTGACCCCCAGATGTTCGACCCGATGAAGTATCCAACGGTATCGCATATCTCGGGGCGTTCCCTCGACTATCCCGCAGCGACGCCGCCCCCGTGCAACTCGGTATACCCCGAAACAGCTAATGGGTATAGCAGAGTGTGCCCTAAAGGCTTTCGACCCTAAAAAGATCTCTAACTTAACCCAGATTTTGGGCGGGAGGGAGGGCACAAACTGCCAAATGAGCCGGAATGGCTGAAACTACATATGAGGCTCCGCCCCCATATGGTTTCGCGCCCTAGCGGCGCGGTTGACGCCCATGCGGCGCGTACTGCTACGAAATCCAAAACTCCCCTTTTGCCTCCGATATCTACGGCAAAACGTATGTTTTGAATTTCGACAGTACGACGGAAAAGGATAAAGCGCGAGGGGTCTAACATTGAAATTTACAAAAGACAAAGCCAAATTTAGCCCTTTCTGAACTAAAAGAGTCGGAAATGGAGCCCTCCTTAAACACTGGACTACCGGCTGGGAATATTTTAACACTCCTAATTTGCGGAATCCACCTCTCCCCCCCCTCCCCCCCTGACGAAGTTCAGCAAAGAATAGATGAGAGGGCCAGAGTGGAAAGCCCAAAATACCTGCGCTATTATTTTCTAAAGCCGTCTTGACTGTCCTAGCTACCAGATTAGGGGGAGGAACCCACCATATATAATCGGATTTCCACCATAAACGAGCCTCCGGTGAAAAAGCGTCTGTCGCCACTGCAGCAGGTGAGAACCATCTGGAAATGAACTTTTCACATTTGGTGTTATGGTCGCTCGCAAACATATCATTCGTACAGTCTCCCCAACCCTCCTGGAGCTCCCTACAAATTTCGTCCCTTATACTCCAATCATCTAAGTCTTGCAAGCGCGATGCTTCGTCTGCTTCTGTATTGAATTCCCGAGCCACCCAGAAGAATTCTGCTTCTATTGAAAACGTGTTGCATAGCGACCAAATGTCTAGGGCTATACTCTGAAGCTTAGAATTCGTGCTACCCTTCTTCAAAATGGCAACTGCAGCTTGATTATCGCAATGCCATGCGACTTCCTCGCCCTTCAAGTAGACTCCGAAAGCCTTGATCCCTCGAAAAACAGCATATAGTCCCCTAGCGGTACTCGAGTCTCCAACTAAATCTGAAGGCAAATTTGCGGAAAAGGAGATCTTTGACGTCCTATCTAGATAAAGAATCCCGCCTATCCCCAATTCCGAAGCATCCGAAAAAGCCCGCAGCGCGTTACAAAGCTCATAAGAACTATCAATGCAAAGGCCATCGAATGAAGAATTCCAATCCAACCAACCTTTAATCTCGGACCTCTCGTCCTTCGAAAGCGGCCATCTATATAATAACGCGGTGCCCAACTTTTCTTTCTCGGCAATTGCAGAAATCACCGCCTTCCATTGCCGTCTCCGATCTGCAGGAATAATAAGATGCATGGATGCCAAAATGCCTTGCCATTTCAACCTATCCAACAGAGAGGGACCCCTCCTCAGAAGCAAGCTCTTCGCAAGGTCACGAGCCTTGTCCTCCCTACTCTTGGTAACGTTCACAGTGAACCTTTTCAAATCAATCTCGTGACCAAGCCACGTCAACTTCTGGAGAGGGCTCCAGGAACATTTATCTTCGGCCAAGAAGAAGCCGGCATACATAAGATCTCTTCTAATCGACTGTATCGATTCTTCACACTCGCGTGCGGAACTGGCCCATATCAGACCGTCATCCAGATAAATGGCTACGTTAATCCCCTGGGACCTCCATTTGCCCAAGAGGGGTCTCATCAACTTGGTAAACACCATGGGCGCTGAACTGAGGCCAAAGGGGAGAACCAAGTATTTGTAAAATGTCCCTCGCCACTTAAAGCCGAAAAGATTGGTGTATTCTGTTTTAATCTTCACGTGATGATACCCCGATTTTAAGTCGAAAGACCCCATAAACCCCCTCTGGGAAGTAATGGAAGTACCTTAGCCAAATCTTCAAATCTGACCTTGTACTTTTCCACCCACTTATTCAAATGCGAGAGGTCCAAAATCAGCCTTAGCTTCTTACCTACCGCCACTGATAATGGATTGATCCTTAAACCATTCACGGACCCTTTCCCCACTTCTTGAACTGCCCCGCTAATCAGCATATTTCGTATCTCACCATCTACGAAATGACTGTGATCATACGTAGAGATAGAATTAGGCCTCTCAAGGCTAGTATGCCAACCTTCTCTCAAAATAGGGATAAAACCGTCTAATAGTAATCTTCTCACAAAAGAAGACATACTCAAATCACGCCAAAAATGCCACTTATAATGGATATTTCCTGCTCTGAACTGACCTTCACCTCTTTCCTGAAGAGCGGCATTCATGGGCAAAATGGCCGAACCGTCCACAGCTGAAGCACATGTCCCTGGGGCTGCCCGCCTGCTGGAATCTTCCAGGCGCATGGCTTTGACGACTTTGGAAGGCGGGAACATCTGCTTGAGGGGCGCGGGCCCATGGCGCCCCTCCGAAGCGAAAGGGCTGTCTGCCCTGGAACCCTGCCGAAAAACGCGACCCTGGAAGGAACAATCTAAGAACTCGCTATAAACAGAACGAATCTTCTGGTTTACGAAAACGGATTTGAACAAACCACTGCTTGAATACTTACTCCAAACCACCGATCTGGGCGCTGTAGGCTTCTTGACCTCCTTTTTCTTCTTTTCTCGAAGGAAGGCTGCGAGAATCGGGTTGGTCGACCTAAGCGATTCCGCTTTACTATGCTGGTCATAGAATTCAAAAACTTCCGGGTCGGAATCTGCTATGACCAGAAGCTCATTCCTCTGCTGCAGTAGCGTCAAAGCTTGGTGCAGAGTGCCTCTGACATCTCCTTCTTGCGATGCATCCGCGATCGGTACTAGTATGTCGATTAATCCTCCATTGAATTCGTACTGTCTAGCTAGTCCGGTCTTCTTGAATGTCGGTTTAACCGAGGTGCCTAGGCCGGTAGAGACCGGTGGCGGCTGCTGCACGGATGCGATGCCAGCTTCCCTGGCTTGGGCTAGCAAGTCTTCCAGATCTTCTCTCCGCATCTGGAACAGGTCCTCTTCTGCTTCTGGAACGCGAACCTCCTCATCGTTGTGATCCTCCATGTCGAAGTCGAAGCGACCGTCCACAAACTGCCAAATGAGCCGGAATGGCTGAAACTACATATGAGGCTCCGCCCTCATATGGTTTCGCGCCCTAGCGGCGCGGTTGACGCCCATGCGGCGCGTACTGCTACGAAATCCAAAACTCCCCTTAGTAGTGAGGATTATGACGACGTCCTTTTCGCGTCCCTGCACAGAGTCGACTGTCGTCAGCTCGATCTCGCGCTAGGACAGCGGCTCTCTGAGGTACCGAAATTGCTCCCTGTAAAAAGTTATTACGCAAATGCACGTCCTAGGGATATCATTTTGGGCAAGGAGGTCCAAGAGGCGCAAGCAGACGGTACCTTCAGCGGTGTTGTAATGGGACTTACTTATAGCCTGCACCGATGTGCCCTCCATGTGGATGAACATAAAGGGTACGCGTGGGGACGGGAATCGTATACGAGAGTTCAGCAAGAGAGTGCGCGGACTAAGTATCGAGTTTGTTGGACGGTGGCATTTTTGCATCTTGCAGGACTTTTTTATCCAAGTTGGAAAAACCTTTCTATATTAGGTTTATCGCCTTCAGCGGCTTTTTAGTTGCTGGAGGCGAGTCAGTTCCTACTTAAATCGTATCACATCTACTCCAACCACCAACATTACAAAAATTCTATTTTTATTGTTATACATTTCAAACTCACTGTAGGGCAACTTTTACCTATTATAAGCGGATGCGATAATCTAGCACGAAATGTTTTAAAAAATGTCTTTCACAATGAGAGCAACGAATAAAAAAATTCACTTTTCTGATGGCGCTTTCCACCTGGATTTGTTTGTTATCTCGCTCCAACAAATGACCTGGGAAGAAGAACCTGCACATGCTCTTTGGACACTTCCACATTACCAAACATCAACGACCCTCTAGATGTGCTTGCTGTTTCCACTTCATCATCCGGTTCCTACAGTGGATCGGCCTTTTCGTCCTCAATCACGCAGTCTTCTTCCTATCGCAGTCCTCAATATCGAGGTCTTCGTAAAAGGGATTCCGAAAGGTAGAGGAGAAACTATCAATCAACTTGTGCTCCTTCCTTGTAAGGACGCGTTCAACACTACAGGATCCGGAATACTCCTTGCTCTTTAGTGTTACATCCATCCATATATACCATTCTTTGCCGCGTTTGCCACATAGCAACGCTTACCGTTTTTGAAAACTGACCACGACCCCCACCTTTTCAAAAACTAATCGATAACAGTGGAAGACGGTTTAAGTAGGAACTGTCTCGCCTCCAGCAACTGAAAAGTCGCTGAAGGCGGTAAAACTAACATAAAAAGATTTTTACAACCTGGAGGAAAAAGTTCTGCATGATGCAAAGTCTCCGCCGCCCATCAAACCCGATCTTGTCCCGTGCTTGTGAAGCGTCACGCTTGCCTCCATTCCAAGCTGCCACTGCTGGACTGTCGGCGACCATGGCTTTTGTGCTTTCCCCTGTTGAGCGCTCGCCGGAGATAACCTCCATAACTTCGTTCAGAGAACCGTTTGGCAGATTTTGAATGCAGATTTGAAATTCGGCTGCGGCTGAATCTGAAATGTGGCGAACGACTCGTAGATGGGAAAAGTCATCCAGAGAGAGCAACGTGTCCGTGAACTGGGCTACCGCCGCGTTCGTAGACGTCGTGACAATGACGGTAGTGTTGGGAGAATCAGAAGACAGGGCAGCAATAATAGAGCCTACGAGGGTTTTGCCTGTGCCGAAGGCTGCATGTATACCGACTATGGGCTCGTTAGAACAACCGAGGCGCACAGCCTCTTTCTGATCCTGGGTGAGGACTACCATTTGTTGCTGGACCGAGAACGTCCAATCTACCTGTGGAAGATTGGGAGGGTCTCAAAGTTGCAGGGGCTGATCTGCGTTCGGTCGAGGACGGCCAAAGACGAGGTTGATTACTTGGTGACCGATCGAGTCCGTTTGCAGGTTTTCAAACATAGAGGAACGAGACACTAGTTTATACACTGGATCTGAAGCGGCCGAGGTTTTGACAAGGCGTACGCAGATGCCAGCGGTGTGACCGATCCCGATGCCTGTACCGTGAGCGGTGAACGCGCGCTGTAGAGCCCGGTGCGACCAGCGGAAGGCTTCGGCGGTAACGTCCAGTCTGTGGGCAGGAGAATTGGGCTTGACGTGTACGACCTTGACCTGAATTAGGTTATTAGAACCTACTACCCAAACTACTGCATGACGACCAGGTCCCCATCCTGCCTAAGGCATGTCGTGGACGTGGAACCGAATGCGTGTAGGGAACCAGCGCGGCCAGACGGTCGTGGCGTCGGTCAGGTGAGAGCGGCGATCGTCATCGGCGTTATTAACGGCGACCAGTGCCGAACAAGCTGCGCTACAGATTTTGGCGACCTTAGCTTTCGAAGCGTCAGGGTCGTTAGCGTAGTTGTTGAACGGTCCCAGGCGATCCTCGAAAAAGGCACGTTCTTCTTCGGTAATTCTGAAAACTTCGAGAGGAAGCTTACCCTCATCTGGGTGCATGGGTAGGAAGCGACGGATGAGAAGGGCCAGATGTTCTCGAGCCTCTAGGGAAGCGGGTGGCTCTGAAAAACGCATCGCTGAGGAGACGTTAACGCGAGAGCGAGGCGAAACGATGGCATATTGCGACAGACGCCTGAGCGGGAACGAAGTGATAGCGGAGGTGAACGTAACGGCGTCTGGGCACCCTTCGAAGGCTGCGCGGGCACGAACGACAGAGTTGTGGCGCGAAATTAGGTTGAGGATCATACCGTAAATCGGAGACTCGTGATCCTTGGGTCTAACGAAGGCGAAATGAGAGGCTCTGAAAAAGAACGCTGAGGTGGTATTAACGATGGTGGTCCGAGACACGCGCGATTCTTCCAGAGACTTGAGGGGTTCTTTTAGAGCTTGACGCGTAGGTTTGACATCGTAGACCCAAACGAAATCCTTAACTAAAACCAGTGCTTATTGAAGCCACGACGATGTCATACTATTTCTACCGCAAACGTGTCTAGCAGGATGCAGTGTAGGTCACGCCTATCGGGACCTACCGTGAAGAAATCTTTCGCCTCGAGTATGACGCCGGTACCCCATTAAGTGGACACTACTTGATATAGTACTGGGCGATAACCTTTGCGATACGGAGGTGCGGTTATGTAAGGATGCTTAACGCTCGAAGTTTGTGGCAAATCGCTAACGTCGGTTTCCATGTAGGTACCCGCTAACACGTTCTTGAGGACGCGTTGAGAACGCTCGCGGAAGGCGATCGCATCCTCAAGGGACTGAAGCTTGATAAAGAGAAACTTTGACGGTAGAGGAGGTGGCGTCCGTATGACGATCTGGGGGAAGAGCGATCATTGAAGCGGAGAGACAAGTAGCCGCTGTCGGGTAAGTGTCGGTAGACTTCCGTACTCAAGGTGGTGGTCACAACTGGAAGGTTTTCCCAAAGCATATCATAGGGCGCGGGTTAACTAGGTAAGCCCATGGATGGCGACGAATAAGGTAATGGGAGAAACCTGGGGGGTTTTTTGAGGGAGTTGACCAACATCGACTTGGGGCAGCGGGCCGACGTGGTACTGCCGAGCTGTTCTAAGGTCACGACTAGCAGCAGCCATGGAGGAAGAAGCGCCGCGGCCCGAAGGTCGGGGCTGAGATCTACGTGGAACACCCTGCGTAACTGGTGACGAACCCTCCGGACGATCCTGAGAAGATGTTGGGTAAGAAGGCTGTGCGTTTGAGGGTCTGCGACGACCGGAGGCTGAGCGCTGCGACTTCGCTGGTGGGGCAGAGGGTGAGACGGGCCTCGAAGGTCGAGCCGGAGGCCGAGGCGAGTTAGATACCGATAACCGTCGCATGGATGCAGTTACGCGAACGACGGGGGCACCGCTAGGCGAGAGAGGAGGAAGGACGTCGCTGGCGGTTGAGGCTGAGACAGAGGAGGTTGGCGCATTCGAGTCACCTTCCGTGGCCGAGTCGCTGGGAGCGGCGGTTCCTGAAGTGTCCATTGGACTTTCGGTAGAAGAAGAAGAAAAAGAATGCAAAGAAAAATGGGCATCTAATGACATGCAGGCAGATGAATAATTCTTTGTAACGGCCGCTACGCGACCCGTGGGAGGACCCACGGAATACCTGGGTGGACCATCGGGGTCCGGAAGTTGCGATGTAGACGGCGGATCACTCATGTCGACAGAAAGCATTAGAAAGAATATTCGGGCCTACTCAAGTTTTCTGGAACATAAATGATAAAGTAGTGAAGAAGAAACGAGCACGTGACGCGGTAATCAATGTACGAAGTGAATCATTGAAGTTCAGGAGGAGTAACATGAGTTAACATAAGGGTTTGAACAAAGGCAGTCCGGAGCAGCTATCAGGGAACACAGAGGCGGCACGTATGCCTGCGGAAGTGAATTGACTACTTATAGGGACGTCCGTCTGGATCTAAAGCGGGTGTTGTAAGGGTGAATGGGGGCTGAAGCCTGTGGTGGGGTTGGTGGAGTTGCTGTATGTTGGTAGCCAACCATAGAAACATCTGTAGCACCCGAAGCTGAAAGGGCCAATTGTTCTACCTCTGGAGTCCATGGTGTGGTGAATACGGGGCCCGTCAGCGAGTGGCACAATTTGACCTGATTCATGTGAACTCGCTTAGGAGGTGATTGAGGAGCTGAGATACTCACGATGGTTAGGTGAGGGAGATCCACCTCAATTACCCGGAATTGGCCCAGCCAAGGGTAGCTAAGTTTGCGTGACAGTCCCACCGTAGGTGCTAAGTTGGCGAGGAAAACACGGTCACCGACTGCGACGGATAGAGGGTTCAAAGGCGACTGGTCGTGCTGACGTTTGAACCTTTGTCGTTGGCGAGGTCATTATTAAAGACAGGATCTCGACCATGCATCAGAAAAAAAGGTGTATTGTTAGTACTAGTGTGTACTGATGTGTTATACATAAAAGCGCATGCAGTAACATACCTGTCCCAATCCAGTTGGTTCTCATTTATGTAAGTACGGAGCATAGGTTGGAAAGTGGCAAAAATACGTTCACACGCACCATTTCCTTCATGATGGTAGGGTGTAGTGAAGTACCTGCTAATGCGGAGCAGCCGTCCGACTTCCGACATGACTTCACCTTTGAAGTATGAGGCATTATCGGAGATAAGCTGAGTCATAACGCCAAACTTAAGGATACATTCCGAGACGATTGCTTGCGCTACTGTGACATGAAGCGGACCGCAGAGGTCCACATAAACCTTGCCGATGATGGCGCCGCTAGTAACTGGAATCAGATGCTCCCGATTCATGGGTTGGGACGCTTGCGTTGGCAAGGTTCGCAAGCACGAACCAGAGCGAAGATGTCTTCGGCCATGTGGGGCCTGAAGTATTTCCGAGCGATTTTAGCCACAGTCTTCCGCCAGTTGAAGTGACCGCCAGAGGAGGGACTGGTATGAAGTGCCAGAAAAATCGGTTCCTTGAGTTTCTCTGGAACTGCTAAACGTTCAAACCGAAAGGGAGTATTTGAGGAGGGGTTGCTGTTATAGTAAAGACAACCATTCTTCCTTATCGTACATCGCTCGGCGATAGATAACCATGATGCCTTCTGGTCTTCACTTAAATCATCAGGGAAGCACTGGGTTTCGATAAACTTGAAAATGGCCTTACATAGGCGGTCCTGACGTTGTTCCTCGAGGGCATCGCATGGGCGAATGGCTAATGGAGGGCCAAGACAATGAATAGTTGGTCGTGCGGAGCAGGTTGACGCCAAGGCTAAGTTGATGCTAACCGGAAAATCGACAATGTCCTCAGCCTCTGCAGTGTTGTCTTGAAATTTGTTCTCGGGGTTCACTGCGCGAGAAAGCGCGTCAGCGACTACATTAGATGAAGCTTACATGTACTCGATAGTGACGTCGTAGTTTTGCAGTTCGACCACCCAGCGAGCCAGATTATCGTGTGTCTTATTGTGTCGAAGTAGAAAGGTAAGTGGGCGGTGGTCCGAGAAGACGGTCGTATGATTGCCGTAAATTGTGGTGCGAAAGAACCTCAATGCGCTTATAATGGCGAATAGCTCGATGTGGGTAGGGCTCCACTTCTGCTGAGATTCAGAGAGGGACTTACTAGAGTACCCAACTGCCACTAGTTGCTTTTGAACGGCATCCGAGGCTGTCTGGGATAAAGCCGCACCGATGGCCTTCTGGCTACCATCCGTGTGCAAGAAAAACTCCTTATCCTGAGGGAAGGACAAACATGGCTTGGAAACGAGCAAACGCTTGAGTCGTTGGGAAGCTTCTTCTTGTTCTATTCCTCAAACGAATTTGGCTTGATCTTTCAGTAACGCATACAGCGGTGCAGCTATATGGACAAAGTTTGGGATGAACTTACGGAAAAAGTTAGCCATGCCTACGAATCCCTTCACGGCCTTGGTGGAAGTGGGTTTGGGGTAGTCTTGAATTGCACTGATATTGCGTTGTGCCGGTGAGTAAAAATTGCCTGCTATCTCATGACCCAGAAAATTGATGCGCGAACGAGCGATCTCAGTAAGTTTTTTGCCGGAGGCCTTGATGTTGTGAAGACGGAATCTATAGAAGACTTTGCGCAGGGATTCCAAGTGGCTTGGGAAGTCCTTATCGAAGATTACAATGTCATCTAGATAGGCCAAGCAATTCCCTTCAAGGCCGGCCAATATGCGGGCCATCGCTCGAGAGAAGTAAGCGCCTGCATTCTTCAGTCCGAAAGGTAAGTAAACAAATTGGTAAATGCCACGGTGAGTAGCCCATCCGCATTTCGCTTGACTTCCAGGAGGCAAACGGAGCTGCATGTATCCCGACGCTGAATCGAGCGTAGCGTAGAACCAGATATCTTGGCAAGAATGTCGTCGATTCTGGGTAAGGGGTAGTGGTCCGGAATGGTAATGCTGTTGAGCGGTCGAAAATCTAGGCAGACCCTGAGGGACCCATCTTTCTTCTTTACGAGGGCCGTATTATGAATCCATGGAGTGTCGCTCTCGACGATACGTCCTGCTTGGAGGAGTTTATTGATGTGGTCATCAAGTTCTTTTTGGAATTTGACAGGGATGAGAGGCGGGCGAAACCGCGTTGGAGGAGTATCTGTAGTCGTTTTGGTGACTATTTCCGAGTCTTCGTAGGACCCTAAGTCATATGATCCCGTGGAAATTCTATCCCTGAACTTAGAAAAAGGTCAGTGAGCTGCTGACGTTCTGCATCAGAGACCTCTGCCTGAGAGAGGTCGATGCGTTGAGCCTCGAAATGATTTTCTGTATTGGGGCGCACCGCCCTGGGCGTTATTCGCCCCACAAATGGGGAAGAATTAGACGGTGCGTCGAAAACGGACTTAGTTCGGCGTGATGAAGGAGAACTGCAGCAGAGATCTGCTGTCCTTTATACAGGGTTTCGGCTGTTGGAGAATGGTTGGCTATCAGTAAAAGTGGGTTAGCGGATCGTACTACGGCTGGCGTAACCATAATAGACTTCTCTGTCAATTTCTCACTTTGAGAGACTAACATCAACGGAGCTTCGTCGGTTAAGCCTGTGGTGCAGCGAACGATCTGCAGATGGCGGCAGCACCGTTGTTTCAGCTACACGAATGGTAACCGATTGGTCATTGATTTGGTCATTCTCCGCTTGAGCTGTACACAATATTTGGACCTGTTGGTCAGCCATGGAAAAGGTGCGAGTAGCGTAGTCGATGGTCCAAGGAGGCAGTTTGCGAAGAAGGTCGTTGCCGAGGATAATGTTGTATGCATCGGCTACTCCCGGTATACAGGCGGAGTCGGTGAAGAACACGGGTGATCGAAAGTCAAGGAGCCAATTTCGAAAGCGAGAGAGGCGCATCCAAGGAGGCGCACTGGTACACCGGCCATACCGACGGCGCTAATTACGTCGCTCTTTTCCATGGAGAAGACGCCCAGCAAAGGTGCGGTTGCTGCGGTCGTAATGGTTATAGAAGCACCGGTGTCGACTAGGGCCAATACCCTGATACCGTTTACCTTAATCGGTATCTGCGTCACGAAGAATCGATCTCGATCGGATAGGTACAACACGTCGACTTGAGCGATCGATGCGCGAGGCGGCCACGCATTGGTGGCGTCAATTTCCACGTGAGCCAATCCGATATGGTCGCGATCACGAGCACGCGCCGTGGGGAGTACCGGAGAAACAACAGGGACGAGGTGAGTGGAGTTGCCGCTTCTTGACGAATGGTAGAGCTCCTGAAGGAAAGGAGTTCCCGAAGTCGGATCTGCCAGCCTGGATAGTAAAAGTTGCAGTATAAGACTATAAGCGTCCGAAGAATGCTCGTTGAGACCACAGCGCAGCACAGGGTTACCCAGACCTCAAATGGAGACCATGATCCAAAAAGGAGGGACCAAAATGAGAAAGAAAAGGACGGTATGTTGACTTTGCTCTGAGAAGGCGATTGCGATGGAGAGGAAGCTAAGCGAAGGAGTTGTTCCGAGGAGGCGGACGACCATAGTTCCGACCACTGGTGGTCTTGAACGAGCTCACTTAAATTGGTCAAGATGAGGTTATGGAAAATAGTGAGCGGGAGAGATGCGTTTAATCCGCTAGGAAAACCTACGTTCCTAATGGAGGCGGATGGCAACGTTTCAGATGTTCCTGCCAACGCATTGAACTTCAAGTAGGACGCCCCTTGAACAAAATAGAACGTGTTCGCTTTGGCGCATGGGGCTGTAGGGGCCTCGTGAGACAGAACCAAAGTGGACGTGTCAATAAAAGAATGAACTGTAGAACCTCCGGGAAAGGTGATCTCGGCGATAGATTTAGTATAGCACGTGCTGTTTAACGGAACGAGCCGGAATTTACGGGGAGGAACTAACATACAGTGGTGAATCTGAAGGAGGTCGTTGCCCAAAAACGTGGCGGCGATGTCGTCTCTATCCAGAAGATTACGGACCGTTAAAGTAGGATCAATCGCCAACGAGGTGTGAAGTGCGAACGCTAACAGATTAGTGCGATCGCACAATGCTGAAAGAGCATGGCAAAACAGCGTCGCAACTGCAGAGCTCATCGATCCTTCCACTGCTAGAAGTTGGGCCGCTAGTTGATTTGAAGCTACGATCCCGGCCTTCGAATCAGACGAACGTGTTCTCCGGGTCACTGTGGAGATGGCGTAACCTTGGTCGGAAACGGTGAGGTCGGCTCCACAATCTTTGACGCGAACACTGGAGTCAGTCCAAGACAGAGCAAATTCTCTGGAGTCACTGATCCATATGTCCCCTAGACGGTGCCCTCGCATTTTCATGACAGGGAGAAAAAGGCACTCTTCTTCCTTGTCGGGAGTCCACAAAAGCATGGATCCGTCTTTAAGGAGGCAAGTTCCGGCTACGGCTCTCATAGCGAGCTCCAAAAAAGTTTACGGATATGTGATAGTAAGAGTAATAATTTTACACAATGAAGCAGGAGTATCATATCGTTTAGTGTTAGGACGATAAACTTGAACCGACAGAGAACGGAGCTTTTCATTAAGATTCGGCATAATGCGTGAGCAGTTGTAAGAAAGAGGAATACGAACGAGAGAGTCGGCTTGATCGCGTGGGCAAAGCCACGCTGGGGCAGTTAGTGCCTCTGAATAACCAAAGCATAGCAATACACAAATAGGCAATAAAAATTTAACTTGTGAAGCAGAATGGGAGAAGGATGAACGTGATGTAACTGAATTGCCGAAAGCAGAATTTGCAAGTTCTTCATTACGTTTGATGAGAGCATTTACCCTAGCATCGGAATTCTCGAGAGCCGATTGGTTCTCGCGCAACGAAAGAGACAATGCCCTGATTTGTTAACGAGCCTGTCGCAAATCGTGATCGGTTTTACGAGAAGAAGAAAAATTAGAAGTACGAGAACGTCTCTGAGGACGAGAGGAAAAAGAACCCGTACCTGGCTGACGTCGATTAGCGCGTGGCGTAGGGCAAACTCGAGAATAATTTCCGGATCCACCGCAGTTGAAGCATGTAGAAGCGAGTATACCAGATTGCTGAGGTCCAGCGCTCCGAATACCCTGAAACGATTGATAAGATGCGCGAGCCCTAGGCGTGAGACGCTTGTTGTGACGGGGCCCCGTATTATCCCTGCGCGGGGCTATGGCTGCCTTTACCTCAATGGGTTGCGCTGGCTGCGATGGTCGTATAAGGCGATCTGCTGTGGCTTCTGCTAACAACTGCTCCACCATCTGTGCTTTCGCAACGGCCTTCTCGAATGTCGCCGGATTATCCAGTTTGACGTAATAACGTATGTCCGGTCTAAGTCTGGCTACGAACTCCTCGAGGACGCGTTCCTTCTGGCTAGCCGGGTCATGACCAGCCATAGCTGCTCTAACCAAGAGCAGCAGGCGGTTGGCGAATATCGCTGCTGATTCGCCGACCTGTTGTCGACAGGACGCCAGAGATTGGCGAGCCATGTATCTGTACTGAGGACCTTCGAAGGACTGCTTGAGGTGGGCCACGAGTAGTCTTCATGCTCCTCACTCGACAGTTCCTCGATCTTCTCGCGGGCAATACCATCAAGATGACCAATCAAGAAAAACGCCTTCTGTTTGCTGGTCCAAGCAGTTGACTTCATTCTCATCACGTCTTCCAGGCGCCTAAGCCATAGAGAGAACTGCATTGGGTCCTCCCCGGAGCCAGTAAAAGGAATAACCCTGGGCAAAGGTCCGTCTGGAGTGAGATTCGCTACCATCGGAAGCGCGTTGATACGTTTCCCCACGGCGGCAAAAGATTGATTCAAATCGCATAACAGAACCTCGCTACCTTCGTTGATCTTCTGGGAGAGGTGAGCGGTCTCGGATCTGGCATCTTCCCGAGCCTCAGCAATGGCAAACACCGATGCATCACACAGGCGCTTAGCATCACGCCCAAGAACCTTAGCTTGATCGTCGATATCTCCCAAGACGCCTGCGAGCTGATAGGAGGCCGTGGCGTAAGCAGTTCTTTGCGTCGGGGCAAGTGCCCTAGAGTCCGGTGAGTTGGCTCGAGACCTCGTCGTCGGTGGACCCATGAAGAAAAAGAGAGAGCAAATGAAAGAGCGTATGAGGTCATTGTCTACAGTTCGAGGAACGAACTGTAGACAATGACCGAGTGACCTGCGCGGCCGCTGATGGACGGAAAAGGGGCGGAGTCAACTACTGAGAGAGGAGGATACTGTAGCTTATCGGTAAGCTTCGGCCGGAGCTGAAGCTAAAACTGTCATATAAAGCGAAGTTATATGTACAGTGATATCTGAATACAGCGGATTGCGAGCGGGATCGAGATGCGCGATACTTCCCCTTGAAGTAGAACAAAATGAGGGAAACGGTGGAATACTTGAAAGAAATGGTCGAATGCCCACGACCATCAAATTATGACACCACAGCCTACGTGGACCGCGAGTGAGAGAAGACGGACAGAAAAGAAAGTATTATTCTATTTGTTAGACCACGCCTTTTATCTAAGTAAAAACTTAGAATTACTCACGTCAGCAGACAAGTGACCAGGAGTCACTGGACTCTGAGTTATGAACCAAAAGTAAGAAAAGAGAAGAAGAAGAAGAGACGGTTGTTATGACGTAGAGTATCGATAAATATGTTGAAAGTGGACGATTGTTTTACCTGTGAACGCGATTACGCCTATTGAAGGCTTTTCCTATGACTACCGAAAATAAAAGGAGGTTAACATATATCAAGAGAAGTGCGTAGGAGCATACAAAGCAACTCTCATGGAAAACGTTTTGCGTTAATGAAAAGAGTGTCCGAGTGTAAACGAAGAAATGTATGGAAGAAAGGAATGGAAGAGATACTGACCAATGAGATACCACTTGTGTTGTTGCGCTGCCAGGAGTTTTATGCGTCTTATATAGCAGACGTGGTTCACCGAAGGGGAATACCGTTTGACCCCTCTTTTCGAGTGAGGAGCTCGATTGGGTACGTAAGTTGGACAGTGGAGATGATTGTGCGTCGTCAGATTGGGACAAAGAGTGGGGCGCCCTTACTACGTTTGCCTGTAAACAGGCATGCGAGAGTTCGTAGCGGATTACTCATAACAAAGGACCAGAAACGAACGCTTATTCTCTTGGTTTCTGAATCTTCGATAAGACGAGCTTGCAATAACTATCATTAGTTTATAATATCAATGTTATCGTTATAAACGGAAACTATATCGAAATGGGCCTATAAGCGCTACCAAAAGGAAGACCAGCGCGCCAGGACCCATGAAAAGTAGTTCTTTGTTGCGGACCCATCGGGTCGGAAAGGTAGATTTTCATGTGAATGAATGAAGAAAAAGAACTCGCTGAGAGCGGCAAAAGAACAGCGATTTAGAGGATCTCAACACGTGCGGCTGCGAGCTAATTACTATATCGTAATTGCCATACTAACACAGAATCTTGGGTGCACCCTTCCATAATGCCGCACGTACCCCGGGGTCATACACGCCAATCCCTACAAACATTTCCTTTTGTTGGCGTTCAAATCGTTCCCCACCAGATGCAAAGTGCACGCTCTTTTTCTTGGGTGAGAGCCATACCGTAACCGTGCTCGAAAAACAAGCTTTCTCAACCACTGGACACGAAGAAGCTGGTCGGACAATCAAAAAAATCCTACCCGGGTAGCGGAAGCACGAAAAAATCTGAGAAAGTAGCAGAAGCTTACGGTATGCGTTGTCGGAATCGACCTTTTGGGCGAAAGCTTTTTGTGCGCCCGTCTGCCATCTTCCCACCGAAGAGACTGGCCAGTTCAAATCGGAGAGGAGCCTCGAAACTCAAACGCTGCCACCGTACTTACCTACGACGAGTGGCGAACCACTCGCTGCTACCAGTAAGCATCGTGCGCAGTGGAAGCGGATTAACCTTTCTTTCATCCAACATACGATAAGGGATATCATGTTTATCTTTAAAAAAACATAAACTAATACATGAATATAGGAGTGATAATGAACAATAGTATTACTACAAATAACATAAAGCAGTGAATAATGATGAGACGAAATTGAGAAAGTGTTGATGAGAAGAGCCATACAAACAAGGCATTGTTCGAGGCAGGCAGTTGTGCGACCCGAGCGTCCTCGGTCCGTGCGTGAAGTCGATTCCTCGAAGAAGCTCTCCGAGTCGTTGTCTCGCCCTGAAAGTACTCGATGAATCATCGTTTAAGAAAACTGCGTTGCGACCGTAAGGCGCTACGCTTACACTTGCAGCTGTAAGGCTAGCGCCAAAGACGTAAATTAAATTAAATTAATAGGTGGAAAATGCGTTGCGTGTCCGAATTGTCATTATATACGGTATTCTGGCTACTCTTCTTGAGCTTTAGAGCAGTGCGGTATAGTGATGATCGATGCGGAGGGTACACATGTTCATGCAGGGTTCATGTTATTCCGTAATACACCATGGACATGCAGTTTTTTAAACTAAAGCTCAGGAGGGAAGGATCATCGGGGTATGGGAGTTTTTAGCTTTTCACACGACGTAGTCATCTCACCCACCCCGGATATCCTAGGCTCTTAATGGCTTATTTAAAAACTGCATCCCCTGGCTAAAACCGCAAACCGGTGCACAGATGAACGGTGCCCATCCTTGCTATACATAGACGTTGTTGAGAGTGCCCCCCCTCTCCCTCCTCCCAAACTAATTTCCACTCCCAATCGTTAAAATGCGTGAGTGTAAGGCTGAAAAATGTCGTGCCGATTTTTTCTTGAATAGTCTTCTTCTTATTCTTTAGCGTTTGTCCCGCTTGTAGGCGGGGTCCGCTTTTCTGATATGTTGACGCCACTTCTCCCGATTGAACGCTTGATCGGGGTGGATGTTAACCGCTTTAAGATCTTCGTGCAACGTATCGAGCCATCGCTGCTTTGGACGTCCTCTAGGCCGCTTTCTGGACACGTCAAGGTTGAGACCGATCTTACGGACACTGTGGCTCTTTGCGCGGAGAGTATGACCATACCATCGTAGACGAGCTTCGCGCATTTTATTGACAATGGGCGCAACACCGAATCGCTCCCTGATGGCGTCATTACTTATACGGTCCAAGCGTGTTACTCCGGCTGTCCAGCGCAGCATTTTGGTCTCCATCACGCCGAGACGGGCTTCAACCTCTTTGGTTGCAGGCCAGCATTCAGCGCCGTAGATTGCGACCGGCCGGATGACGGTTCTGTAGATCTTGGATTTGAGACGCTCAGGGATGTTCTTATCGCAGAGTACGCCAGTCATTGAGCGCCACTTCAACCACGCTGCATTCACGCGAGATTTCGTTTCAAAACCCAGGCTGCCATCAGACGCAATTGCCGATCCAAGGTTCTTGAAGGTTGTTGTCCGTGTGAGCTCAGTGCCATTGAACTTGATAGGGCCTGGCTCGCTCGAATCAGTGGTCAGGTACTCAGTCTTTTGACGTTTAACCTGACCCCGAACATAGCCAGACGGTCGGACCAGGTCTGCACCTGTGACTCGAGCTCACTTTTGTCTTCGCTGGCGAGCATCACGTCATCGGCATAAAGAAGCGTCCATTGAGCCGGCTTCTGGAGATCTTTTGTAATGGCATGACGACAACAAAAAGTAGTGGGGATAACGCAGAGCCTTGGTGTACTCCGACGGAGATGGGAAATTCCGTCGATATGCCCGCTGCCGTTTGCACTCGGCTCTTTGGGCTAGTGTAAAGGATGCGCACCCACTCAATGAGCTCTTCGGGTACGCCATGCTGGCATCGTAAGGCATACCATATAACGTCACGTGGAACGCGGTCGAAAGCCTTTTCCAAGTCTAGAAAGGCAAGATGTAAAGGTCTACGTTCTCGCGATGCTTTTCTAGAAGGAGGCGGGCGGCGTATATGGCGTCGATGGTGCTACAACCAGCTACGAAACCACACTGGTTAGTGGTNTGCCAGTTGTCAGCCGTCTTTTCGATAACAAATGGGTGGTACTGCTTCTTCTTCTCACGGACTTTATCCCTGGCATGGTCCGTCCACAGCCATGTTTGCTTATCGAGCTTTCGCCGTCCAGGCTTGGTCACGCCGAGCTTCGACCGTGCAACCCGGGTTATCGCTTCCTCAGCTCCCTTCCAAGTTTCGTCGACAGTCGTTACCGCTGATAACAAAATGCTGGAAACGACGGCCTCTTCCTTCTCCTTCAGTCGCCACCACTTGATTCTCGCTGGCCCGCACCTTTCTGCTATTTTCGGTTTCGGCGGGGCGATCTTTAACGTACAAATCAGTGGTCGGTGTTGTGTTGCAACCGTTTCATAGGGAACTGTCCTTGCGTCTGTTACGAGCCCCTGATCGCGGTGCCTAACAAGGACAAAATCAATTTGCGTTCTGTTCTCACCGCTATAGAAGGTGATGAGATGAGAGTCACGCTTGCGAAATCTCGTGTTTACAATGGTGAGATCATGCGAGTCTGCATATTCGAGAATTCGCTCGCCATCAGTGTTACGTGACCCATATCCGAAACCCCCGTGGCAGCTATAACCGTCTTTCGTAGCACCCACGTGACCGTTGAGGTCACCTGCGACAACTATGGCTACCTGTAGCGGCACTTCAGCTGTCTTTTCATCGAGCAGATTCCAGAACGTGTCCTTGGTTTGCTCGTAGCATCCAGTCTGTGGAGCATACGCTGAGAAGAGATGGTATTTTTGGCGTTCGATGACTACCTCGATCTTCATTAGGCGGTCATCGAAGCGTTCCACGCTTACTATCGAGTCACGGAACCGTACAAAGACTATTATCCCGACGCCGTTGGTGGTTTTGGGGCCACCACAAAGAACGGCTCTGAAGCCGAGGCCAACGTCCCTGGACTTGCAGCAGGACCACCTCGTTTCCTGCACGGCACAGAAATCAATTCGTCGACGCTCTAGAGCTTCTGCTAACTCGTACGAGCGTCCCGTTAATGTGCCGACATTTAACATCGCAACGCGGGTCTTCCATATGTTGCGTGGTTTTCGGACTAGCTTAGTTGCCCCCCGATGCCGTCCTTGCACCGGAGACCCTCGCATACTTTTCACAACGAGCAAATTTATCATAGTGTATAAATTGTCACGAAAAAAACTTGTATATGTGTTAATATGCATTAAGATAAATTATGTTACGAAGTACGGCCAGCCATTTTGACTTTAACAGTGGCTGGCCTCAAAATGGTTTTCTTCTTCGTTCCCTTGTTCCCTCTTTTTGAATGCGACAAAATGAATCATGCAATCATATATTAATTCAGCTGAGACTATCAGACCGAACAACAGTCAACGATAGGTTAACAGTCAACCAGTTGGCGGAGGTGCGAAGTTATTTAACTCACTCGCGGTCGGCGCGGTCGCCAATGGATTAAAGTATAGAACTCAATGTGCATACCTCATTTTATGGACGCTCGGTTCAGAAATAATCAAAATGAATGATCCAAAATCAACCAAAACCAAATGAACCAAATTTATAACCCTAGTTTACCGCTTTAGTGCAAGCTTTACGGCTGCAGAGCAAAACAGCGCTATTAGTTCCAAAGACTACATGCTTGCAGATTTAGATAGCCAAGATCCCTTTTAGAACAGTTAGGTCAAATTAAATTAGAGGGTTTAGCTGACAACCAGAGCAAACCTCAAACACATGAAATCAACACAACAATCAGTACCTTGAACAAAAGTAAGCGTGGAGATACGGTAGTTGCTAGTGGTACGCAAGTGCAGACTGCTACCGGTGTGTAAATGGGGGAGGCTAAGTCGCGCGTCCAAGGCGCGCGCGGCAAATTGCGCGGCAAAGTTCACGCCTACTCTGACGACTTTGGCGCCTATTATTTGACCCAATTTTGAAGTACAGTAGAATAGGAGGATCAGCTGACCTCACTAATCTACTCTACCTCAGTTTTGGGCCCCGAAGATAAACGCCGCAGTCGTCCAAATTCGCCCCGAACTTCGTCGCGCAATTTGCCGCGCGCGCCCTCGGACGCACTTGACACACACCCTGTATAAATAGGTAGCACTTCCCAAGGGAATGTTTGCGAAGGGCGCGAACGTTCAAACGGTGTTTTCGCCTGTATTCTATGTCAAGATAGTTGCAATGGAGCAAAATTTTTTCCCATTAACAGGTGGCTCCTTTCATAGTTCGACGTGCGTGCCGACGCGCAGGTGGAATCGCAGGTACAATTTTGCTCTGGATGTGGCAGATATGAGATGACTCTCTAGACACATACACAATTCTGTTGACGAAAGCGAGAAGACTGCTTCTAGAAAGATCCCGAATCCAAAATTCAATAGTATCAAGAGAAAAGCCGCAAAAAATTGCAATAATTATGCATCAACCTATTAAAGGCACAGTTCATGATAAAGATGAATCCTGAAACCTCCCCATAAGATGAATTCGAGCCCCCCCCTCCTCTCTCCCCCCAAATATCATATTTGCCGATGTCAGGTCGATCAGCTTTCTGGATAGGGCACATTTGGACTTGGTATAGTCGGCTCCTTGCACAGTTGTAACGAATGAAATCTTGTCCCAATACCCCTTCCATGCCATTTCCGTCATGGTAACTTCGTGCAACCTCTATTTCCACTACTTTTGAACAGCTTTATTTTTCGCGAAATCGACGGATTTTCGCGCTTTTTTCGCCACCGATGCACCATTCTATAGCAGCACTTCCTTTTTCAGCTTAAGAAGGGAGTCTCAAAATTAGCGTGAACTATGCCTCTAAATGAAAACGAATTGGAAAGTTTAGCTGACCAACTGAAACAAGTCTTCAGAAACATGAAATAATCACCACTCAGCCTTCAAAATTGAATAAAAGTAAGCGTAGGGGCAGGTAGTTGTCATTCGTTACAAATTACAGACTGCTACCGGTGTGTGGTTAGGTCGTTGTCAACCGCGGATGAACCATGTGTCGCGCCGTCGGTGACGTCCTCCGAGACCTTCCGCATAGGTGGTTGCTCGGCAGGGGGTCCCCGGCGGCGTGAGCTAGGTGACCGGGGTCTTCTGCCCGCTCGCCATGCTCGTATTCAACTGCCACACGGACATGGTAGGCCTGAGGTTGCCCCAATCTTCCTTGCGAGCTCCTACGGGATGGTACTGCCTCCGCAGCACGCTACGGGAGTTGCTAACCTAGCACCGAGCTTCCTCGGACGCTGGGCGCACGGTCCAACCATGGCCTGCTAAGGCTAACCCGGGAGCCTGCGATATGTACACATGGACCTTACCAACATTCTACGCATAATCAGCACACTTGTAAAATACACATTTTATGATAAACTACGTTCGATACGATATGGATGATTAAATACGGTTAAATAGAAAAGGCACTATGGAAAATACTGTGAGAAAATACTATGAAAAAATACTATGAGGAAAAGGCAAGAAAATATATACATGAATATAACCACTTTATAACCTACGGTCTGGGAACGATCCGATCCCATCCTCATTCGGGTCCCATCCAAGCCTTCCGACCTCCTTTTGGCTATACTGCATCTAGGTACTTGATTGCTACGGACCACCTTTCCAGTTGTTTCCATTCAGCTTCATACCACGCAGCTTGGCACCACTTGAAGATGGCATAGATGTGGTGCTATGAGCCCATCGGGGGCTACGTCGATGTTACTGACGTTGAAAGGCACAGGAGTTGTCGAAAGCAGGCGGCTACGGCGTTGACACGATGGCGAATGAATGATGCAATCGCCGAAAGTGGCTAGAGTCCGCCGCCACGTGGCAAACTCTAGCTCTCTGCAGCTTAAGGTGCCTTCCCGGCGGGACTACGGGCGCGACGGCCAAGCCGTCCTTTAAGTCGTCCGAATGGCACGACACCGTGACTCGACAACGCAGGCATGTTGGATTGAAGTGCGTGAAGGCAGATCAGGAACATATGGTTGTAAATAAGGTGGCTTAGTGTTTGAGCTGCACCAAGATGATACCAAGAAGCCAGGCTATCCGATCAGTGGAACCACTCACGCAGCTGGTGAATGGTTGTGATCGACGTGAGGGTAATCGATGCCGTTGATGGTTGAATAGGATCAGCATTTTAGGCCCTTACCAAATAGTTACACCCTTACCAATAAGTACCGGATATACCAAAATATGTGGGTGAAGCACTTTGACACTTTTAGTTTCTGGCAAGAGGAAGGAGTATAAACAGTCGCTTAATCAGAAGACCTTGCAACGATCCACAGAAGGCGCATTCTCCATGAGAGTGGTAACACCGGACTGTAAAAGAGACATTTGGACATTACACACGAGCGCCGAGCAGAGGAAATATACCCATTTTGAGCAAAAATTATAGAACATCAGCAAATATAGCAAATATACTGCATTGGAACCTCTTGAGGTCCGAAAAGGACAAAACAGCACCCCTCGAAAAAGATGTTTTTCGAAGTTTCTCGTGACTAGGAATGGCTTCAGTTAGTCAGAATGGCCTCAGTTAGTCAATGGGAGATGGAAGGTTGTTTTTGCGAGCCTTATCTATAGGAATGTAAAATAACTTCATGCACACGGGATGCAAAAACCTATGCCGCGCCTGCTAGACATCTACCCTACCTGCTGCACCATCCCTTCACATTTGGCAATGTTACTCGGGGGACGAGCGATTCGTGCGATTCTGGGTGCGCGCGGCAAATTGCGCGGTGAACTTCGCGATGATTCAAACAACTTTGGCGTCTATCATTGGAGCACAAACTTGAAGTAGACTACTTTAGTAGGCCCGGACAATCCAACTAACCTACTTTACTTCAAATTTGGGCCCAAATGATAAACGTTGCAGTCGTCCAAATCGCACCGAATTTCGCAATTTGTCGCGCGCACCCAGAAGCGCACGAATCGCAACACACCCATGTTACTCGACCTCGGTGCATGTTTGACGAAAGCCTATATCACGTAAAAAATTGCTGACAATTGGGAACGTTATTAGGGAGCTTTTTTTTGCGTACTTTAGGCTTCCATCGAGCATGCATCGAGGTCGGGTATCATTGCTATATGTGGGTACTCATCTCATCTTTAATGGCCACTGCGACCTAGTCTCTTCCCTTGTAAGTTATGTATTATAAGGAAAGCCCCTCACTTTGAGAAGGCTCCGCCCACAGCAGTTGACCCAATTCTTACCTTGTTCCATTTTTGCTCGATGTCTGAGTTTTTTGGAAAAAATACGATGTTTAGCTTTTGGCAATGCCCATTCCGGTTCAAGTCTCGCTTCCTGTAGGTGGAGGTCCGCTGAGCTGAACTATGTGCTCTATTGGTCTTGTCCTAGGCTTCACCTATCAAACTTCGCCCGACCTCTAACGGTGTTTCTCAGGTGAAACCAGAATTCAACAAATAAACAAACAGACAAACAAACAAACAAACAAACAAACATACATACATACATACATACATACATACATACATACATACATACATACATACATACATACATACATACATACAGCATGCATGCAAACAAAAAAAGACACACCACAACTCGTGGATTATATACAGTAAGGATATAGGACGGGGCAATACTACGACTCGATTTTATGCCCGTGTTGTTAATGGAGAATCCAAACCTGCCGATTTGGCTGATGGAATCCGTAATCGGCCGAGTAATTGAAAGTCCTTGACCGAAGATGGTCGGTAAAGAAAGGTATCTTTCACTGGTGTTTTATTATGACATGGTCAAGTTGACGGGTTATTACCATAAGCTCTCCCCCCTTTGTCACTAGCGGACAAGCTTGTGGTACCGAACCTGATTAAATCTTGGGCTGCTACAGACTTCATGCTTGCTCTCGGTTGATGTAAGATGTCAAGCGTTGCTTTTGGAATCTATCGAGCACTTTGAATACTTCATCATATGAATATTCTAAAGCTGGCATCGAAACTAACCTTAGTTGTTTGATCCTGTTGTTTGCAGTGTGCGCGACGAAATGGCACGTTAGGGCGTTAGTGTTGGGGTCGGGTGAGAAGGAACCGCTGTCAACCCTAACCTTGTAGTAGAGCCAGTCTTGAAGCTCATGTTGGTCTCATATAATTTTGCACATAATGGAGGTGGAAATGGGCTGAGTTTGTGAGGAACTAGGAAATGTGAGAGACAATTTCAATACAGAACGTGCACAGTCTGGCAAGGCGAAGTCTCCCAACACTGTTATCCTGGATCCCGACCCCTTGTGTCCTCAGGCGGAGGTCTCTTTATGATAAGTCCTACTTGTGACGAGATTGGTGTGCGTATTCAAACAGATTCCTGCTTAATGGTGTAAGCGTATTTGTATTGGATGGGTGTAAGTGTATTTGTGGTTCGTTTGTCATTGTGTTTGTCTGACCGGCAATTCATAACTCCTGTCCCACTGGACCCAAAGCATTCAAACATGGTTGGAGTACAGGCGGCAGGATGGGAACACTTATGGCGGGTGGCAGGATCGAGCTCCGCTCACAGGGGGCTGGGTTCGATCCTGCCACCTGTGAGCGGAGCTCGATCCTGGCTCGAAATTGATGTTGGAGTGAAAATTAATACCCTTGTTTCCGTAGACCTAGAGCGATCAAATTTTGCAGGAGCAGAGGTGACACTGTGGGAACACAGTTGGGAGGTGGCAGAACTAGACTAAAGTGGGCGGGCATGCGTAAAAAGGGCAATTTGGACTTGGGCATTCAAGTTTGCTAGATGTACAGGCGTAGAATGGAAATACTGATGATAGGTGTTAGCACTAGTATCCGCCCAAACAAGGCGGGGCGTGAGCGAAACTTGATAATTTGAACCTGGGGCGTTCAAATTTGGCAAAGAAGAACATCCGTTCCGCGTGTCCGTCGGAGCTGGCTCACCCCGCCCACTTCGCACGCGGAGTAACCCTCTATGATCTCGAGGCGACGGGTGTATGTCGTTTGGCGCGATCCCTCCCATGACGCTACGCTGATAGGCAGGATACAAGCAGGTCCACAAATCGGCGTCCAATAGTAGCGGCGTCGATCGGGCTTCTATCAACTGGATGAGCAGTAGGTTGCCCGATGAACTGGACCGGCCGCCCAGCTCGCAAACTGCAACAAATGGGCGGCGTGATGCGAGGGATCGCGCCAAACGACTGCCTCCCCAAGACGAAATTACGTACATACTACTAACAAGGGAAGGATATTAGGTCGCAGTGGCCATCAAAGATGAGATGTATACCGCGGTGTTTCCAAGTGGGGATCTCAAATCCACTTTCATTATCTGCTAAACGATTGTGGGAACAGAGTTACGGGACCATTTCCTCCCCTGCGTTATAGCCCCAGATCGCCTATATAAGCGAACCGAGAATGCTATCAATCGTGCAGCAATGAAGCAGTTGATACGACGGCGGACTCAGGATCGTCATGAAAGTTCGAGTCCTTGGTGCGTGTGCTCAATTTGTTTTTTCAAGGAACTTCTCCGAAACGCTTGCAAAATATTTCTACGCTTCATATTTTTTCTGGCACTGTCTCTATACTGTTTCTCCTCTCAGTTGCTCAAGTAGTGTCTCTTCCCGACTAGTTCTTCCTTTGCGGGAATGACACTCATTTTACTCACTTCACAACGACAAGCATGACCAAAACCCCTAAACATGATACGGCAAGGAGGTCTCTTTTCTGATTGGCATGGGAAGATACGCGGCGAGTTCTGCCAAGTTTACCGATTCCACATGGGTGGTCGGCACCCGTGTCTCGGGCCGGTGAATTCTCATGACCCCAAATGGTGCTAAGGGCACAATGGCCGGCTGGTGCTGGCACACTCTGCAGCGTTTGCCCCACAGATCTTGAGGCCAGAGCCCTCCTAGCCTCTTGAATCCAAACTTTATCGCTGGATTGAGAACTGTCATCACCGTGCCATTACTAATTTTTTGCCTTTGGTTTAACCCATTGACGACAGCGCCTTTTATATTGTCCTTACGTTGACTTTTAATTTCCCTCATAACTGAAGTGGGGAATGAATGATTCCTGGATCACAATGCTTCAAGATTCTCTAGAAGGCTGTGAGCTAGCTGATATTTGGAAAAAATTATAAGAACACTTGATAAATAATATAAATACCACAGGGGCACGATAGGGTTAAGGCCCGCCGGCGGGCCACGTGGTCGTCAATGGGTTAACGAAGTTTGCTTGCCGAGCGACTCTCTGGTCTATGTCTATGTTGGAACTCAGCAAGTTCTATTATTTGTTAACTAATCCTGATTTTTATTACGAAGCATTGCTTCATCTTTATGTTCATCACATCTTGTTTGGTTTGCTTTTCTTGAGTCTGTATGATCGTTTCCACGAACAGCCGTATGTCTGAATACAGCGCGTCATGGAAAGCATGACTAAATAAATAAATAAATACCCATCATCTACAGGCTTCCCTCACATTTGAAGAATAGTGAAGAGAGCAATGCCATGGTTTTCTCTTACTCCCATCCATCGAATAGGCAGCTTTCAGACTTCAACGATTCATCCGTCCGTCCGCTCGATTAACGCGTGCGCGACAGCGGTTCTAGAATGGTGTTGATAGCACTAGATCACGTGCCAGCGCTGTCTACACCTTCCTAGAACCGCCGTCGCAGCACGCGTTGAACGGACGGACGGTCGTCGAAATCCGAAAGCAGCCATAAAGGTGCAGTCCTATCCCAATCACTTAAAATTGGATTGCGAAATTTATGGCAGCTCCGTGCACATTCGACAAAAGGGCGGAGGATGGCTCATCTGAACGGAATACTCCTTGTTATAGGAATGCCCTCTTTTTGATCAGACCTGCACGTCTCCATGGACTTTTTTGTGGAGGAAAAAAAGAAAAGATCTGTCGGAACAATGAGTGAGCAATTCATGTACACATATGATAGTCCAAGTGTTTGAGGCAGAAAAATTTCTCACAATGAGAGCAACGTAAGAAAAAGGTTTATCATACCCATCACTCTCCAGTTCCCGTCCAGACGAGGTGTAAAACAACATTACTTACTAACATGGAAATTAAGTTAATGGGCGATAAAATAGGAGACAATACGCTTGAACTTGGTTTTAAATGGCAGGAAGAGATATGCATCGAGAGGTTGAATTTTGGATGTTGCGCCAGGCGGAATATTGAGCACTTACACCGCCTTGCCTGCTGGTAAAGCACCCTGAATTGATTCATGGTCCTCGAATGAGCCTCATGGATTGAGAATCAGAAGATACGAGGGCAAATCCGTTGATCTGACGCAGGTCCTGACCCAGTCCAGCATCAGCTCCTTGGTCATCATGGGGGATGTACTTGCCCTGACCTCCAAGTTTGAAGTGAGAAAGCAACCTCCGGCCGGGAATCGTCCTTTAGGTTTCTGTTAGAACAAAACACGATGAAGAACTTTATCTATTTCTTGAGAACACTAATCTGCGTTACCATATAGTTTCTTTGCTAGGTGACCATCAGCAAAGAAGATCGGCATGACAGTAAAAGAGTGGGACAATGCTGAGAATGACTGTGCAGCCCTTTCGACTTTCTTAGGACCGTTCAAAGCAAGGGTCCTCGCCGAGTGCAACTCCTTCACAAAACCGCTCTGGTCCACGTTGCATATTTTTGCCAGGGGTGGATTCCCCATGGTCAATTTAAAAACGCTTTAATGTGGAAGAGGGCTTTGATACAATAGACCATGTGACAACTACTTGTCGAAGTCATCACAAGTTGCCCAAGACTTCACAACATGCTTTTGCAATTCCTCTTCACTGGGCTTGAAATGCACCCATGTTTTACAACCAATAGGGGTGTGCTCATTGAGCCTCATCGAGCACTATTAAGGAATCCATCTACCGTATCTGCTCGACCGCGCCTTTTGATCTACGGTACGCACCCTTTTGGAGCAAATCCCAAATTTCTTGAAGGTTCAGTCAATCACTCTGCACTCACCGCGTGTGACGCCCTCCCTAATTAGTTCTTTTAGTTGTTGTATAGTATCGGATTCCGGCGTGAGACGTAATAGTTCACTCATTATTTCCGTTCTGTTTTTTCCTGGCGTGAGCCACATTTCATTGAATTCTTTTACTGACGGTAGCCCAAAATTGTATTCATTGCTTCTGTTTTGGTGAAAGCCCCGCACTGCACTACTCGTTGGTTCATCTTCGGTTCCACGTCGTAGAATTGTGTTCATTGTTTCTTTCTGCTTTCAGCGCAAGCCACGATATTACCTTGATTGTTTCTGTTCTTAACGTATGCCGCAAACTAAATTGACTGTTTCTACCTCTGGTGCTAGCCCACAGTTTCATTGCTTATTTGTGTTTCTTCCGGCACCACACGCTTGTTACACGTTTCAAATTTCAGTTTCATTTCTCAAGATCAGTCCCATTGTACACATTTTGTTACGGTTCAAATTTTCTCCTCGAAGCTCCTCGAAGTCACAATACACATTCGCATTCATTCGCCATTTTTTGATACTATGAAGTTGGATCAATTTTAATTACCCAAGTTTGAGGTTCTGGTATTCCGTGCTGGACGGTTGGAACCGAGCTTATCTCTTCGACAGTCAAACTTGTTGGCACTCACTACCGTGCTAATTGACTACTCAGGTAAAAGAACTGCGTGACGATTACAACGACTCACGCCTGCCAGACAAGGAAGGAAAGGCCACAACTCGAAGGCCACGTGAGTTACAACGCTCTCATCCCTTCTCCGGCACAGAGGCAAAGAAAAATTTCTTGAAAGGACCCTTCGCTGTTCCTTAAATGTTAGGGAACCTCTAAATGGTGGATGTGAAGCGAGAAGCATTTTACAAGCGTTTAGGTGATTTATTTAAAGCAAAACGAGCACTTGCATCATTAAGGACCCGAACCTTCGCTACCATCCTGAGGATCCGCGTCGTACCAACTGCCCCATCGCTGCACGATTGCTAGCCTTCTCGGTTCACTTATACAGGCGGCCAGTGCTGTAACACAGGGGAGGAAATGGTCCCGTAACTCTGTTCCCAGAATCGTTTAGCAGATTTGGAAAGGGGATTCGAGATCCCCACTTGGAAACACTTACCGCGGTGTACAATGGCCACTACGAACTAGTATCTTTCCCTTGTAAGTGTCGGTGGAGCGAATGATTTGCACTGGTCCGTGTTGTTTTCTCTTTAGAATAACTGCACTCTTCTTGAATACCCCACTGACAACACGACGTCCGAATGTAAAAAATGAAAAATGAAAATTGAGATAAAGAGTCATGTTCTCATGGAGCTTTCAAACTTTGGAGAATGTAGTGGACGGGTCAACTTAAACACAGGAAGGAGGATAGCCCGGCGTCAGCAAGGCCAACCTCCTTCTCTCTATAAATGAAGTGCCAACTTTGTGTTCTCCTTGTGTGTCGATTGTATGTCTGTCCACAAAAATTCACCTAGGTCCGATGAGGATTGTGAAATGTCACGAGGGCGCATTATAACATGGTTGAGATAGGAAGTCTAATTATGATGCCGTTTATATCGATCCCTCCAACCGATACGGGCCACTTTGTGATGCCATTGACTAGGAATCATAAAGTATCTTCTTTTTATCGCAAAAAGGCCTTATCCGGATTCAAATTCTCGGAAAAGTGAAGGTAGGGTGCGATCAAAGTGGATCTTTGGGTGGACAGCACCGAGACACGGTGCATGAGCATGTTTCTATATTATTCTAGAGTTAGACCGTGATCAAGCGATTCTTAATTTGTGATGCATGCGCAGCCCAGCTGGTAATGAAATATGTTGCGTCCATAGCAAAACGCCATTGAAACAACCGGGCTCCTGTCCTGAATTTTCTTTCCGGTAATGTATAAAACCAATCACTGCGACGAACGAGGAATCTAACATGGCTTTTTTATAATTTGAACGTATTTTACGCATTAGCAGTTGAAAGCACTCAAGCTGGAATAAGAATAAATACAGTCGTTGAGGTATACATGATCACTATTCAGTAAAATAACTTTTCCTTTCTCATCCATTAAAAGCCATACTTTTGTCGACCCATTCGCCTCATCTGCTTGCTTTCCGCCCACTGTTGCTGCAGCGCTTCTTCACGTGCAACTGCCTAGAAGAAGGAAACAAATTATCACTATTGGGTTGAACACAATGACTGTTTCTCGAGAGCCTCAACAGATTAAAGATGAAGTACGGTGCTGCGATGAGTAACAAACGAATAACTGACCAGGTTAGCAAGATATGTGATTTGATGCTTTCTTTTAGAAGTCACATCAGCTGGATTCTTCGACTTAGGCAGGGGGGCCATCGCATCCCTGGCGCGCGCAGCCACGTGCAGATTTTTTAGTAGCGTTGCTCGTACATCTGGCCCTAGGGCCTTAAATCAATAAATTTTAGAATTTTCCCGATAAAACGAATGGATGGGGCAGCAACTCTCGAATAATGAGCTTTTAGGGTATGAAAATCCTAAGTCTGATGACAATACTACTTCTACATAAGTAAAACTAACATCATCCACTCGTATATCCACTATGTCTCCTGCGATCGAGTTAAAGCTTCGTTGTTCCATCGGTCCCAGTGGACCGACTTCGTACTTCATTATAAGTCGGTGAGCTTCCTGAAAGTGAAGAGTCTTAAAGACGATGGATGACTACAGACCCTATTTAAATTAATTTTGAATGAATATCGTCAGTAGAAAGTTAGTCTAAAATCGTATCCTTAGTAGTGGTAAAGAGTTGCGCACCCTAAAACACCGTCTACGACTGCAGCCCACTGGGCTACAACATGCGTATCGAGTGCATACAGATTCCTACACACAATACACAATCATGGATTGAGTATGAATGAAAAAAAAATCGGCAAGCTTTGAAATAAGAGCAGTTGATTGAACCTTTCACAAGAAAAAAAAACCAAAAACAAGCTGTTACTCTACAAATCTTACCTCATCTGTTATAAATCCTTCCATTGCAACATCGTCAGAAGAACCAGCTCCAGAATATTCACAGGCTTCGTCTACATCGACATACTGAAATTAACTGCATCATTTGACGTTGCAAGAAATTGAGTGAATCTGCAATTTTGTCGGATTCGCCGTGGTAGCGTCACTCAAATTAACATTACCCTGGATTCTGCGTATATTACGCGTACGGGAATATTTGTGAGATGTAAGATTTAATTGAAGCAACTCACTGGTTTTGCTGGACGTGACGGTCCTACAAAGTCGGCCAAGCCATCGACCAAAGCAGGGACGTCCCCGATTCGCGGAATTTTCGGCTCAGAAGCAGATGTCAAACCAAAAAAGTCCGTAGGTAGTTCATCTTCATCAGAATCGTCCGACGTTGCGGAACGTTTCGAAGTGTTTTGTTTTGCCGACGACACCTTCAACTTTTAACTACTATGAAGATCTCCCTGTTAACTACATACTGTAACGTCAAAAGAGAAATCATAGATGTTTTTGGTTACTATGTCTGTTAAAACTCATGTCAAACGCGGCATTTTTCGTTGTTTTTTTTTCATACACTCGACGAGAGGCACAAAGGTATCTGTAGCTACTAGTTGAAATTGTACGATATGCATACGTCTTCATTATAAATTGTCTTTTTGTCACTAGCACAAATTGACCCTAAGGCTCAGACCGAAACGGTGCGTCACAAAGTCTGATGCCTCAAATGGACCAGCCAGTCGTGTGACCTGGATATCATTCATCCCTTGCAAGTAGGTCGAGAAAAGATTGGTTGGAAAAAAGCTACAAAGATAGCTCACAAGCTTGCTCAGTCAGAAGAAGAATAGCAGAAATTAAAGTGATAACAAATGATAACGGCTGTTAAGTATGGTTGAAGCGCAATTAACGCTTAGTTTTTGGTGGCCTTTCTTAAAACTGCTCATTAAGCGTCTGTCAATTGATGAAAGTAGCACCAGAAAAAGCGTTTTCGATGGGTGTCTAAAACTGATCAAGTACGACAGCAATGGTAAGACTGATAAACCCAGCGACTGCCTTTTTTAGAGTTTTGTTGACTTCGCTTATTACTATACTGTAAATTACAAATAAACTGACCTTGTCTCTTGAACGTATATTTCTATTTCGTAACGAGGGCGGAACCATGATCCCACTACTTTCTCTGTTGGCCCCACCAAGAACAATCGTTGACTTCCCTCTCTTTGGTGTCGGTAATATTGAAAGAAGACCTGATTCTTTGAGTTTATTCGAATGTTTGGGCTGTTTGTCTTCCTGAAACATGACTACACATCTATCGTGGATAAAAAAGTTCTGACACGTATTCTATGAAGAATCGATATTACACTCAGGAAAACCAAGAAGCCATGTCGACTACAGTGCGTTTCAGTAGTATACGTCCACCCCTCATCTCAACAAAAAAATTTCTCGAAAGGGTGATCCAAATTAGTAGCATGCATTAAGGATTTCGCTCCATTAGAATACAATGGAAAATAGGTTTTTAGATCTTCAAGTTTATAAAGGAATATTTTGTGGGTATTTTTTCGAATTTCGACCGTTTCATAGTATACGTCCACTTTATACAACAGTTAATTTATACAAACACAGCAGTGTACTTCATAAATATCAATAATCAATTGGTGCACCCTGTTTGAATGAAAGCTCCACGAGTCGATGCGGGATGTTCATTGTTAAATTCCTGAGGACTGAAGGATCGATGTCTCTCCACGCCTCCATGACTGCAATTCGCAGCTCGCCGATGGTGGAAAGCTGCCTGCTGTTGGCGTCCACTCGTCGCACAATTATTCAACAAAGGTTCTACATTGGGTTCAGATGTTGACCTGCTAGCATGGACACCTGCATTGTCCTGCTGGAAGATCAGCCTTTGTCGGCGCCTGCGGCTCAGAAACGGCAATGACTTGGATTCCAAAACTTGCTGGTATTCTTGCGAATCCATTCGACAGGATACAAGTCCGAGCTCCCGCTTGCTATCCCAGCAGTAAGCTCCTCAAACCATCAGCAAACCGCCACCGAAGCCACGGGGACCACCTGGCATACCAAGAAGACATGTCGCCTTTGATTTTGGTACGGACATTCACCCCGGTTGAAACAGGAAAATTTTCCTCGAGTCGTATATCGAAATTCAGAAAAATGATTCCAAAAAAATTTTTTGTTGACTTGCCTGCCTGAAAAGATGTTGTTCACAGCTTTCTTGAGTCACGAATCTGATGGTGCTGCTAAATTGGGCCAGTTCTTTTAGAAAAAATTTGGTAAAATGATGGGTGGACATATACCACTGAAACGCACTGTATAAGCCTCTTCTCGTCGTCTCAGAAGGCTTTTCGCATCACTAATGATGTTCACATTCACAGAATATTCATTCATGAAGTAGATAAGGTAAATACGTGCTAATCACCTTTATTTCATCACTGTCACTATCACTTTGACCAGCAACCGCTTTCAAAGCACCGAACGCAGCGATTTTAGCTCTACCTGCAAAACGCTAGATGCAAAAGAAAAAAAATAGCCAAGCAATGTAGACGCGTAATGGCCTCATTTTCAAAATTGAAATAAACATGTCGTATCAACGCGAGACAATCAACTTCTACCTTTACTACTTTTCTCTTGGCCGTTGGCAACTGATTCCACTGTTTCCATACCAACAACATTTTTACTTCTTTCCTTTTTTTCTCTTTTTCTAGCCTGTAAACGAGTGAAAACGATCATGATAATAAAAAGGAGACACCCGTATACAAACAATACATCATCTTTAGCAAGAACACAACATTCATATTTTAACACGTTGGCGACCATGCGTCCCGATGCCAGGCGCACGTTTTTGACTCGCTGGGGTATTTATATTATTTATCAGGTGTTCCTATAACTTTTTCATGATTTCATGTAACAGCTGAGCTCATAGCCTTTAAAATCTTGAAGCATTGCGGTCCAGGAATCATTCATTTCTAATTACAGATATAAGAGAAAATAAATGTTAATGTAAGGACAATATAAAAGCGTGGTCGCCAATGGGTTAATACGATAAAATCTTCCAATCAGCACTGAGTCTTTATGCACTTATTTCTGAGTACTCGGAACTCAATAAGTTTATAAAATACCCCTCACTTACCTTCTTCTCTTTACGTCTACGTACTTTTTCAGCCAGCTTCAACTCCCAATCTTTTGGTTTTACCATGTCTTCTAACTCGCCTTCAGCTTTGTTTCTCTCAGCTGACACACTTGTTTCAACGACGGAAGGTAAGCTTAGCGAAGACGTGCCTGAACCAATCTTTACTGAATATGTTTCCAAGAGTTAAAGAATTGGTTCTACCTCGAAAAACGTCGTCTTCTGCAAAATATGAATCGCCGACGCCAGTCAAAGAAGACTGATTGAGCTCCGTCTTGCTTATTGTTGCTGAGGTAGCCTCGAAATCAAGGTTTGTTTTGCATTAATTATGCCTACTGGTCGAGGGCATCGCCATGAGGTAGTAAATTGCTTAAACTTTTACTCTTGCACTGTGGCCACTGGGACTCAGCTACTCACCATTAGCAGCTAGTTACTTAAGTCATGTTCTAGTGCCCCAATACCAAGCCTGAATTGCACTCCTTCCTCGGCTTCATTTCCATGTCATATTTGGCAGTTGACTAAAGTTTTTCTAGAGACTAGAGTTCCTAGCCCTTTTGTTTGTTCTTTTGATCCACGTCTCTGGTGACAAAATGTAGCAGTACTAACAATAGAAAGAAACTTAGTCTTAAGCACTCTTAGCACTAATGCAGTCCTGTCTTTAAGGCCACTTGAAGAGGTCGTTCTCATTAGAAAAACTGAGATGTGGTGGATTGTAATTTTGAGAGATTGTTGATCTCTCTGCTAAACGAGTGAAATAGACGGCTCAACGATAGAATACTTATTCTAATTAACAGACCCTGATTGCGGGTAGTGCAGAAGCAAGACTAACGACCAAGCCTCGACTCTGAGGGACGGGGGCTTCTGGCCTGTACGTTTTCATACCATTTACATCCATTTACATTTTCCTCCCTTCTACCATTTCCTAACTTTCTCCATCACTGCTATGGATATTCACCGTTCAGGTGAAGTTATAGTAGTGCTCAAATAAAGAAGCACTGACCAGTCAGTGCAGAAACTCTAGCATTTAACCTTTATTATTGGGCAGGGCATTCCAACTTTAGGGATTGATCCATACGTTGTGTAGAAGGAACTTACAGCATCTGCTACATCTTCCGGAGCACCAGTAGAGTCACTTTCGCTATCCGATCCATAATCAACAAGAGCCATCATTTTTCTGAATACAGGCCACAATTAGCGGACTCGCTACGTAATACAGATCAAAGAGGCAAGAATCCAACGAAATGACATTCGCAGCAATCAACGTGGAGTGTCTATAACCGGAAACCACCTCTAGATGATCACAATGTCACTGAAGTAGTATATAGCATATCTGATAAATAAATGTCCCAAGTTCATTTTATTGGAAGCTGTTTGTTACTTGAAATCCTGAACGCTTTAAAAAAACTAGTTCTCATGAAAAACATGATTCTGAATTTTGCGGATTGGCTTTTTTCAGAGATCACCGTTGTGCCCTCCGTGCGTGCGTCTGACAGGCAGACCGACCGACGGCGACGCTAGCCATTTTTTAACAACACTGGACGTCGGCGGACCACGCGCCAGTGTTATCAACACGTAGCCACCAACACCCTCGGCTCGGTCGGTAGGTCGTACGCACGGTAGGACGCACGCACGGAAAGCACACCGGTAAACCCTGAAAGCAGCCATTGGCGTCGGAGCAAGTAATCCTAGAAAACACGCCAACCGCTGATCAATCCGCGTCATCGTTTCGGTTACGAAACTACTTGAACTTTCTCTGCGTCCCTGACAGCGAAAGGTTGGATTGGGTGAAAGGCTGCTTTTAGACTTCAACGAATCATTCGTCCGTCCGTCCGTTCAGCGCGTGCGCGACGGCGGCTCTAGAAAGGTGTTGACAACACTAGACCACGTGCCAGCGCTATCAACACCTTCCTAGAACCGCCGTCGCGATACGCACGCGACCGCCGTCGCAGCACGCGTTGAACGGACGGACGGACAGACGGTCGTCGAAGTCTGAAAGCAGCCAAAGACACGGTGGGAGGGAAAGAGGTGGAGGTTTTGTTAGTCAGATGAGCACAGCAGTTAAGGACCGCTTTAAACGGGAGTGCGACAGACAATGCAAGAAAAACAATCGCAGTCGCCACAATTAAAGGGACCTTTCGTGATCGCATTTAAATGACCCGACAATTCTCATCGGGCGTTTCGCGTGCATGGTAATTGATTGGGGCGCTGAAGTCGACGCTTTTGATCGAGGTGTCGCGAACATGGCTGTATAATACGCATGAGGAAGTTGGCCTCATCGAATCGAATTAAAGAAAAAAGGATTCTGAATCAAAAAAGGCCAGAGCGCAGAGAGAAGGGGTAGCCCACCTTAGTTGTGCTAAGATGATTTTTAGCCAGAAGGATATTGAGCTCCAGTGGGAACTGGGTGAAATAATTGTCTCGTGCAAAAAGCTGGGATGTGATAAGAATTGGACATGCAATTGGTTCACCCACCCCGGAGCTCCTTCCCCTGCTTTCAAGAGTTTTATGCCCGGGCAGAACGAGTAAATCCGTTCCTCGCATCTTGGATTGTAACTTATGCCTTTTGGTTTGTGTTATGTTGGGCTGCTGATACTATTCGTAAATAGCGGTGAAATTTACTAATCATGAGAGCAGTCCGGGTGTGCGAACTTAGTTACGATTGACAATGGGATAAATTTAGGTACGACTGAGAACACTTCGGGGGACGGCACGAACGTGCGTCCGAGGGTGCGCGCGGCGAATTGAGCGGCAAAGTTCGTGACGATTTGTACGACTGCGGCGCCAATTTTCGGGGCACAAACTCGAAGTAGTGTAGTTTAGTAGGGTCGGATGGTCCTCCTAATCCATTCTGTTTGAAATTTGGGCCCCAATGACAGGCGCCGAACTCGTTCAAACCATTACGAACTTCGCCGCGCAATTTGCCGCGCGCATCCACGGACGCACGTTCGTACACATACCGGGAGCCGGTCGTTTGGCGCGATGGGCGGGGTCGCGCCGCCCATTTGAGGCGGCGCGACTCCGCCCATCGCCCCTTCAACTCATTCAGATCGCATAATCTTCTGCTCTCCTCTCCTCTATAGATGTTGGATCGGGCTTCTATCATCTATAGAGGAGAGGATAGCGGAAGATTACGCGATCTGAATGAGTTGAAGGGGCGATGGGCGGAGTCGCGCCGCCTCAAATAGGCGGCGCGACCCCGCCCATCGCGCCAAACGACATACACCCCACATACCCGATCACTTCGCGTCCAGTCCGATAAGGACGTTATAGGATTGCGAAGTGGCGGCTTATAAGAGCAGGGTGAAAAAGGAAAGGAAGAGGTGGAGCTGTTGATTTTATTGAAGAGTGACTCGGGTGAAACAGGGATTGGCTTTAATGAACCTGGAAAGACTTAGTATCTTTTCCGATTTTTGGGGAACGGTAGCCAGTAAATGTGCGAGCGAATGCCCCTAATTACCAGGTTTTACACGCGCCGAAGCTCTCAAAACTGCTGCTGTTGGTTGAGGATTGATTGATAATTGATTTGACATTCTTGCCACCATTTTTGTCGTGAACGTTTCCTTTATTTTGAACCAATTGCACTTTGTACCTCGACATTGATATATGTGGGCTTTGGAATATGTGGTTCATTGCGAAGTTCTCCAGTGAATTTCCACCCATCGCCCTGATCTTAAGCCAAGAATCTTTGGAAATAGTGTGGTCTCAAAAATAGTGTGGTGCTCCAAGGACTCTTAATTCTACTCCGTCTGGTTACATGAATCCTACAATACGTTACATAAATCCTACAATATTACAACTCAACTATCTTGAAAGTTAACAAATATAACTTGGAGTACGATCAGGCTCTAGCTGTCATGAGTTGTTTTTTTTTGGTAGCTGCTATGAATTTCTGCCGTTAAATCACGAATGCGCACGAAATATGTGACACCCTCTTAACCCAAGGATCCCTCACAAGTCGCAGCCTATCATCGATACGATTCACTCTGTTTCCTTTTCCTATGATGTTACCGTTACATGCCTACAAGGAAATAAGGACAAATAATTGACCATACGAAAACGAAGCTCTTAGAAAACCACCTCACAAAAAATAGTGTACAGGAAGTCATGAAGGCTCTAAAAGTGAGACTTCAAAGGTTTTTCAGGCTACGCATAACTTTTAGTCACTTTATTCAACGGCCCCAGTCTTTTCTCAGTCTCATATCCGCGATTAAATCATACCGTCACTTGTCGACTGCACGCTTTGGAAATTAAGGGGAGCCGGTCGGTTGGCGCGATGGGCGGAGTCGCGCCGCCTCAAATGGGCCTCAGAAGGAGCGCGCACATCTCAGATCGCGTAATCTTCTGCTCTCCTCTCCTCTNAGAGGAGAGGAGAGCAGAAGATTACGCGATCTGAACGAGCTGAACGGCCCGATGGGCGGAGTCGCTCCGCCTCAAATAGGCGGGGCGACCCCGCCCATCGCGCCAACCGACATGCACCCGAAATTAAGCCACGTTCGTGGCATCGCACCAAGCGAGGTCCTACAGCGAATGTTAGCAAAAGTTGGCAAAATGCCATGGACGGGGCTTTATATTTAGTTGGAACCTTTTTATTTCGGGCTTTCGTGTCGGACTTGCCTGAGTACCTTCTGTTTATCGGCTTTGTTGGAGATGCACCCGTGCTGTATCCAAGCATTCAGTTAAATAAAGTGAGGTGCAGTTGAATCGGTCAACATCGGCTTCTTTAGTGGGGCGGTCGGTTTTCAGCGCTGCTGAGAGTCATGCATCATCAAGAGACATGATTTCCATTATGAATGTTTTCCCATAGAATTGTTTTTCTCACCTGAAGGCTGTTTTTGGGTTTGTTCTACCCTGAGAGGGGCTCCTCTTCCTTACCCCATCACCCGTATAAGGTAGCACTGAGTTTCACAGAACCATCACATTATCAGTCCTGATCTCAGAAAAAATTGGCTGTATTCATCTTCGAAATGGGCAGGAGTGCAGTAGTGAGGTGGCCGAGCCGAACCTTGTCTGGCTTATAAAACTTGATGTATGGTGGATAGTTCGTAACTTATGCATTTGTAGGATCGATTTTCGTGTGTGAGCTTTTTTTGGGTTTCTGAATGCTCATGGTACTCTTTTTAAACAAATTTCAGAATGATTGCCACACGCCAGCTGGTTTCCGTCTACCAACAGCCGACGATGCGGTTAAAAATTCCTCTAACAATGGACGAGGTTATAGGAAGTATTGACGCCGAGATGACTGATGTTGAAGAGGCACTGCTTCATCAGATTGGTGCCAGGGAGGTCTGCTACCATCTTAAGACCTGAAATGTTATTCACTGAAATGAGATTTAAAGGTGCCTTTTGCTGGAATGGATAAAAGCGGTCGAGGCGTCTGTTTGAAGCACGTTCAAGGAATCTGCACTATGAATCTAGTCTGTCCCCTACGCCATATCGTAGGCGACAAAGCCGTTGTGTGTAAACATTGGTTGAGAGGACTTTGTAAAAAGGTTTGCTAGTTAAAATTTAGCGGTCCGAAACAAAATCTATCATTAATACTGGATTTCGTTTGCAAATTTAGACTTTAGCAAAGGATGCTTCGAAATTGCCCGTTTAGGTTTATTCAGGTTGAACACGAAATTGTGCTTTTTACGTATTCATCTGTTGTCCCACATAAATATAAACTGACACTTCCGTTTTTGCTTATTAGATTCCTGACATCTACAAGGCCAATTTTATGTTCAGAAGAACCAGGTTCTTCGAAGATAAGTAGCGATAGTGATTCTCTTGCTTGTATTTCTAAAACATGATTGTAGATTGGTATGCGTTTATCGGAAAATGATCATTTTCATCCAATTTTTCAAATCATTGAATGTATTGAGGGGGACCAATGCGAATTCCTGCACGAATACGACTTGACGAAGATGCCCGAGTGTTTTTTTTTCTCCAAATATAGTTTGTTTTCTCTTTTTTCCTTTTTCTTTTCGTTGAAGACCATTATCTATATATTTTTTTTTTCAGTGGCCTGTAGTAATCGTGAATGTCCGTTCCGTCATATTGATCCAGAAACTAAGATGAGGGATTGTCCTTGGTATGACAGAGGCTTTTGTCGACATGGTATGCAAATTCTCCTTAACAGCAAAGTAGTCAACAGAGCGAAATAATTTTACAGTTTTCACAAACGTTTGCTAAAGAACAGTTTCTGAACTCATTACTGGCATTTAGGTCGATATGTGGCTTAATAATAATCACTTCCAGGTCCTTATTGCAAACATCGTCATCGTCGGCGTGTTATTTGTCCTAACTACGTTGCCGGCTTTTGTCCTGACGGTATGATGTCGAGGTTTTTCTTATTCTTCGTTCCTACTTTTGCTTGCTGCTCTGTTTGTGAGTGTAACTCAACATACACACACGCACAACACAATACAGTTCAAAGCCGTATACACGCACTCACAGAAAAACTGACAAACACACTTAGATATTAATAGTCAATTAACGAAGTAGGATGGTTTAGACTACCTCGTGAATGGACTACTACTACAGGCTACTCGAGCCCTCAATAGCCGCTTTCAGACTTCTTTTGTTTTCATTAGTCCTGAAGATTTTTTAATTAAAGAGGATTTTTTTCCATTTAAGATCGCGTTCAGTTATCATGGTAATTTTTGTCGTGGTTCAGTACCGGTCAATCTAGAACTTGCATTTACTTCAAGAGAAAGCTTTTATCAAAAGTGTTCGTACACGGTTAAACATGCTGTAACTTCAAAAGGACCAGTAATCAGAAACACTGCTTTTTTATACTAGTATATCGGAAAATTGAAGAATTGTAGGAAAGGAATGCAAATTTACTCACCCTTCGTTCGCACTCCCTGCTCCGGAGAACTGTGCTTCAAACAACAAGCGTCTGTTCAACCATCAAATTGTTTGCCATAATTGTCATGAACGAGGTCATAAGGCTACGCATTGCCCTCATTTGCCAAACCAACAAGGAAAGGTATATTCAGGAAATTCTTGAAATGCATTTGTGAACTCCTTAAATACCCATTTGTGAAATTTATCTTCCATTCAGCTTTTTGGTGCATTCCAGACGTCCGAATCCAATCCAATTACAAATCGCAGTGTGACCACAGTTCAACCTGTTGATCTCTCTTTGTTCCCTGACAAAAAGAGTTTGTCGGAAGTTACCTGTTATAAGGTTAGAGTGTCCGTTGTTACTGAATATATTCATACTGATATTTGTTACTGAATTTAATCATCACATCTGTTTTAAGTGTGGTGAAAAAGGTCATTATGCGAATCGTTGTCACAAAGGAGCACTGGCATTTTTATCCAATACTGCTCATTTAGCTCAAGAACAACGAGAGAAGGACGAACGAGAAGGGAGGCAAGTAGCTCAGTCTCTCTGACGTTTTTCTTAAATAACTGTATCCTCAGCTGTTCATTCATACCACTAAATTTGGCAGTTTCAGGTATCTACCCGGAGCATATCTTGGTCAGCCAAGTTTGAATCCAAGGACAGGTTAAACTAAGTTGTTTAATGTACTCTACTAATATTTTCTCATGTCCAACATATCGGTACGGTTAATGAGACTAGTTTCGGGGAAACATACTGCTTATAGGTAATATTTACTGTTCAAGCGGGTATCATCATTGTTGTTTTTATTTGAAATATGTAATTGTCATCGTTGCTGCAAAGTTGCTCTATAAATCTCAAGAGAGAAATGTCTATTTTCACAGGAGGTCTAAACTCCTCTTCTATTACTCATTTTGTTCTTGTTCAGGTCGTGTCGACGCGTTCATTAGATTTTTAATGTAATGCATTGTGTTCTTGTTCATTGTGTGTCTAGATTTTAGTCAACTAGGTTTCAAATGACTAAGAAGAAGGATAAGGATGAGAAAAAAGCTGAGAATGGTCACAAAAGGAAGCGAGCTAGCAGGTCAAGTCACGAAGTTAAGGCCAAAGTTTGTTTCAATTTCACTCAATGCTGTTATTTGAGACGTTCTCGTTGTCGACTAGTCAGTTTTAGGTTTCCAAAAAAGAAGATGGGGACAGCGAGACGCGAGAAGTAAAAGAATCTTATTCTCTCCAGCTCAAAAAAATCAACGCTCACTTAACATGTAACTTATGCAAGGTTCATACAGTCTGCACCTTTGTTTTTTGCTGATAGAATTTCTAGCACCTGAATACTTTTTCAGGGTTATTTGATAGATGCAACTACTGTTATTGATTGCTTGCACACATTCTGTAAAAGTTGTCTACTTACTTACTTCGAAGACGAGGATAACTGTTGCCCCAGCTGTGAGCAGCTTATTCATCAGTCACATCCTAGTCACTATGTGGCTTTCGATCGAACTATGCAAGACATAGTGTATAAATTAGTACCTGGTGGGTTGCCCAGAATAGAATTTATCTTTTTGGTGCTGATTTATTGCTGGCCCAACGAGTTTATAAAAAAAGAATTAACGCAGTCCCCGTTGCTCGAGTGTTGCATTCTATCTCTACAATTTGCATCTGATAGGAGTTATCGTGTGTACATCCGTTCGCTGAAAATCTCTCAGTTACCCTTTTCGTAGGTTCTTCTCTTCATTTTTCTCTTCTCAGTCGATGACGAGATTGGTCAATTTTCTGCAGTGAAATTAGCTACCAATATTGCATTACGCGTATTTTCATCACTTGTTGTTGACACTGAGCTTAAGAGCAAATATGCTGGAGAAGAAGCTTCTTTGTCACCAAAGTATTTTATGTTTCAAGGGTTGTTGGAATCTGAGCGGAAAAGGCGTCTCGATTTCCTTAGGGACAAAAAGCGATTGGCAGGTGAGGAAGTAGATGAAGAAGAAGATGAGGCTGAGAAAAAGGTGATCGATATTGGATTTGATATTGCCTTCCGCCAGCGGTGAAGATAAATTTACCATCTGAGCAGGATGATGCATCACAAGGTACCAATCGGTGTTTCGAAGGGGAACCAGGGATTTCGCACCATAGGAATGATGAACATGTAGGTTTCTATGAACATAGTACATGCTAGCTGTTTTGATCGTTCAAGTTGAGGAAGCTCGTGCAGAAGACCGTTGATCGCTCGAATTAAAAATATACAATAAAAAGACTAGTAATCACATCGCTGTTTTTATGATTTGTATTCAGATGATTGTCTCATTGATTCCTGGAGCACCTGATCTACCGAAGCCGACGCGTCCAATTGTTCGATTAAGTGGTATGGCGACGGTAAATACGCTTAAAAGGTATTAATTCATAGTAAAGGAGCTGTGATGGGTCTTGGTCTAATCAAGTCGAGTGGATAAACTCCCGCAGTGTTTAGTACGATAGGAACTATTGGCTCTTGTAAAAAGAAGATTAGCACTAAACTAATGAACAGCAATTGAGAAAGCTGTAAGCAATTTTTTAATTCACACAGAAGAGCAAAGCCGAACGGGCTTCTTGCAATCGCAGTACCTGCCCTACGCCACTCTCTTTGTGAATGCAAGACAACGTGCTCCGCATGTTGTTCCAAAGCACGGCGTAAAATTATGCGTCGCATCACGCACGTGGCGTTGTGGTGAACGTCGACCTGCAGTCGCATTCATATTAAGCTATATGCTTACCTCCAAGGGTGGAGAATGGGAGTGTCCATAGCACCTATGTTTTTACGATAAGAGGTGAGAGTTTCGAAAAAAGGACCCACTTATTAACTAACTGAACTGCTCAACTGTAGCTATTCCACCAACACAGGTTCATTGGGGGCTGGTTGATGCATTTGAATAAAAGCAGAGCAGAGCTTGTCGTATTTATCAGCAGGGAGGACGTAAATAAACACTCAATAAACACTCAGATGAATAGTGCAGTTAGTAACGGACTAATTCTTCAGGTGACAATTGGTGCCCAAGCTCCTTCCAGGGTCACTTTCCCGTGGGCTCTCGCTAAGTCGGTGGCTGCCTGCAGACTTCGACGTCCGTCCGTCCGTCCGTTTGTCTGTCTGTTCGTCGCGTGCGTGCCGCAACCGCGACGAACAGACAGACAGGAAGGTGTTGTCAGCGCCGAATACCGATCGACACCGCAAGAAAAGGAGAGACTAATTTCATCATCCATCCTGTCATTGATCGGCACCAGACGATGTGAACACCGTCCGAGAACCGCGGTTGCGGCACGCAAGCGACCACCGTTGCACTAAGATGAAAATTCAGTCCGGCACTCGGTTCTTACAGTAATCCCCTGGCTTACCCCACCACCCACCCCCGTGTCCTTGCCCAAAGCCCCTTTTCGACGCGTCGTATATGTGACGGGTAAAAATATGCGTATTAACACGTGCCGGATTACTGTAAGAACCGAGTGCCGGACTGAATTTTCGTTCCTGTCCACCGTTGCAGCACGGGACGAACGGACGGACGGACGGACGGAAGTCTGAAAGCAGCCAATGGTGGTTTGGCCCGCGGACGCGCGTGCGAGCGACCGGGGGGAGCTTCTCGTCCGTCAGTATCGACCAAGATTTAGTTGTAAACAAGGGGCAAGCGCCGCCCGGGTCGCTCGCTCGCGGGCCAAATCGCGAACTATGAAAGCAGCCAACGATCACGGTCGGATCGCATCTAAAAATGGGCTGTATGCATAACGCCTAAGGTAGGAAGTGGAGAGGAGTATGGGTACATACGTGCGTCCGAAGATGTGCGCGGCAGAATGTGCGGCGAATTCATGGCGATTCAAACGACTCTGGCGCCTATTATTGGAGCTCAAGTTTGATGTAGCGTAGATCATTCGGGCCCAACTCCGGATTAAATTAGATTAGTAGTATCAGCTGATCATACTAATCTAATTTATTCCAAAGTTGGGCCCGAATGATAGGCACTGAAGTCGTTCAAATCGTCACGAATTTCGCCGCACATTCTGCCGCGCGCATCCTCGGACGCACGTAAGTTCTGTCCTCCAGTGGAGAGTCACCGCAAGGAAATGTCGTTTTGCCATGGGTCAGATAAGTTACGCCAGAACGTAATATTTTACGCCTTCAGTAACGTTTGGGCAATGTCAGATCGGTATCCAAAGTTTGCGTTTCTCGGCTAGATGAACCGGAATTTGGAGAGAGTGTGGCTTTTTGCCCCAGGAAAGCACTTCAACGAAGTGGAAGAAGCAGTTCCCTAAAAACGCTCAAGGAAATAGAAAATTGTTGGGATGCTCTACGAATGCACGGAGGGTTGCGGAAATCTTGAATCGAGCAGTCAGTTATCGCGCACCTGAGTTCAAAGTAATCTTAGTTAGAAGCACAAATTAATTATCACCACGCTGCTCATAGGTCGTAATCGAGTGTGTAAAAACAAACAATTGAAGAGGAAAGCAATACAGTGAAGCGTTCAGAAAAAAAAGCCTCGAGCAAGTGAAATTTGCACACCAGATATCATATAAATTGTTGATATTGTTGCCCCTAGATGTTAAACAGTCATCAAATACCATCTGGCTTGAGGGTTGGACTATTTCACACCTTTTACAGGATGTTCAGAGATCTGGGGCAGAATATAACGTCATCAGAAGAGGTCGCAAAAACTATCAATCCTTCAAGATTACTTATTCGATACGTGCTACTCCCGCCACTCTTCCATTTTACAATTCTGCGCCGTCCTCTGTTCGGGAACCTCATACCTCGAGAATCTGCACGCAACTTTCTTTTATGCACCTACCATCAGCACCGTTGCCCTCGGCTTCACCCCTCCTAAATTTTATTCCCCGTCACTAGCACTGATGCACATTTGGTAGATACACTTTTCTCCAAGCCACCGCATCGAAGCATTTCAGTCCGTTGTAGCGTCTATTTCAACCTTTACACGTGGTATACACCTTATTCTTGCTCGAAAACATGATTTTTTGCTCTAAATGTCGGGCTCTTTTACTGCTGCTATCATCATACATCTTCAACACTTCATCTTTCACCCGCTCATGAAAGATAGAGATAGCATAATGGGCATCAAGATTTCGCACCTAGACGAGAAGTGGTCCTTCGGTCAAAGGTTCGTACACCTCCTTCAAGGCAGGGTTCTTTAAAAGAAATAAGAGCAAATCGAGTAGAAGGTGCACAACTGTAACTGCAGTACCAGATAGCACCCAGTTTAGGATCAAATTGAAAGCTAACTTACAAAACTTAAACATAAAATAAATTAATGCGCGCCATGTCGCCACACCTTACCACGACAGGAATAGCCGGGGTACAGAGAATAAAGTGTAATAGTAGGATATGAAACTGACTCCACCTTATCTCATTTCTTAAACTGTTTGGGAACCACTTGTATGTCAACTGTTCTCCACCTAATCACCTGTACAACTCGTGTTTGCCCTTTTTGCTTTCTGTGTTTATAATGTGGTCCTTCGGTTTTTCCCTGTGCTGTTGTGAGTTTCCCTCGTCTAATTGTAATTCTCAGTCAGTGTAAGATCGTCTCAGATATTAGAAGTGGTTAGCATCTTTCGAGTCTTTCAACATAGCTACCACTGCCCATTCGAAGTGTTATTACAAGGTGCTTGCAGGTATTTAGCGCAGTCTATGTGGTCGAACATGTCCCGATACAGTGAGCTGGATTTATTTTGTAATGACGAGTTAATGGGTCGCGACTTCTCAATGCGATTCATTCACCTAACTAGATGTCGGAATAAGCTGAAGGACGAACCATTAAAACTCGTTTATCGTTATCATATTGATTTTTAGTCTGATTTTGTGATCTTTCATTCCATTTATGATTCATGGGCATGCGAATTCCTAAAGTTGGTGATCCTATTTGACTATTTTCGGCCTTTATCTGCCTGCATGCATTATAAGATCGTTGTTGCATGTTGCCTTTGAAACACTGTACGTGACGATTCCAATCCAACTAACTTTAACTTTGTACTTGTCAGATGTAGTAGCTTTACATTTGCATTTGTGTTTCCATAACTCGATCTCGTTTTTGAATTAAATTTTTAGCTAAATCTGTACTTTTACAATGTTTGTGCTTCATCACTATCTATCTTTCGAACGTCGTTTTGGTTAAATGAGATTATGGATGAGGATTTTTTTTTGCTTGGAGGCAAATTAAGCTGCGATCCTAAGGTTGTAAAGTGGTACAAGCGCTAGTAAAGTTAGACACTCTATCAAGGCCTAATTTTCGACCTACTTCTCCGAGGTATTCCAAACTTCGATAGGGAAGGAAGTTTTAATATAACTTTGCATGAGTGGTCTTTAGTGTTCTTTTATATCAGTTTTCCAGCTGTAAATCGTTCTCTTCGAACGCAGGTATTCGACCAAGATTCTTGAAAAGCGAAGACAAGATTCAGCTTGTCTTTTAGACTTTCGAAACCTGGACACCTTTTGAATAATGGTAGCAATTCTTCGTTGATGATTATTGATTAAGTATGCCAAGATGTATAGAGATTTACAGAAACGACAATTCAGCACGGCACTCTGCTCTTACATTAGTCCAGCACGGCATAAGCCCACTTTAATACGCAATCCGTCACATATACGAAGCCATGGGGTTACTGTAGGAGACGAGTGGCAGTATTGAATTTTTGTTTCTGTTAGGGTTTTGCTCTTTGATTCTTTTCTCCTTCGGTGGACCAGAAGTTCTTTATGACAAGTTGTGTTAAGGAACTTCACCCAAAAAACATTCGGGAACGGAGTCACTTGGTTTTTTTGCGGCTGATGTTGGTCTTCACACTTTTGCCCCAAACGAGATCTTGAGCTACTCCATCCAATTTACACCAAAGTTATTCCGCTCTTTTTTGCAAATGGTTTTTATTCGGTTCGCTAAGCAGAAAGCTTATTAAGTGCTAAATTTATTCTCAAAGAACCTACAATCCAATTCCAAGCATGGTAAAGTGTTTTGGTAATCCAAATGACCATTCTTCGAGATTGCTACAGAGCTTAATTTTGGGTGAAACACGTTTCAAAGTTCCACACACTTGTTGTCCTAACATCCAAATTATTCCAAAGAGTACCAGTCTCAATTGTATGATATCATGTACATATTCATTTTCGGCCAGTATTATCGCTACTCACCATAGTAATTCGACTCGAAAAACGATGGAAATCCGTTCAACTTCAGGCGAATGAAAGGGGTTCTCGGCGATTTGCAGATTGTTGTAGAACAACACTCAGACATTCTTCGTAATAATGCATTGCCGTTCCGAGTTCTAATCGCAATAAGAACGTTGGGTGAGTTTTTTCTAACTTTTTTTTTTTTCTTTAGGGAATGACTGTACCACTGTATGATAAGCATTTTTCGAATCTATTTTGATTCCTCTCTGCTTTCAATATCTATTTCCTGAAGTTGCTTCAGGTTTTCCAATATTAGGTTACTTGTCGTAGTTCTTTCAGGTCTCGTTATTTCCCCAATTGCAGCTGCTTACGAGTCCGTGGCATTGCTGCCGTTTCAGTTGTTTACGATTGAAGTTTGGCGCCTAATTACATGCCATTTCGTTGGTCCCAATATACTTTTATATGCTTGGACAGTATGGAGTTTACATTTCGGAACGAACCTGATAAGGCAAAATAATTGTAATGAAAGCTTATTGAAAATCTACGCTATCACACAGGTGAGAAAATAAAAACAGCTCATTGATATAATTTAAAAAGCTGAATCAGATTCTTACGGTGCTAATTGTGTGTGGAGCCGCTTATGGACTCTACGCAGTTGCAGCGAAAACATCACTTCTTTATGAAACATATATTGTGGATATGGTGCCTCTTAACTGCGCTGTACTCGTTTTAATCAAACAGGTACACAGTTTTGTTGCGTGACAACGAATTGTTTAAATTTTTTTCTTGTTGAAGTAGTCGTTGTCAAACTCGCAAGACGTACAAAAGCGAGTTCCTCGTAATTAAACTTCAGATTGTTCTCTTTCAGTTTCTTCCAGACACGATACTTCTTGAAACCTCGTTTGGTCGGATTAAGTATACCCACCTGCCTATCATGGCTATACTTCTCATCTCGTTATTGTATTTGGTGGGAATAGTAAGACCAGTGAGTTTCTTAGGCCTATTTTTTCTCGATCGTTTTCATGATACGCTCTTTATCATTTTAGGTCACCATTCTGCAAGGTTTGCTTGCTGTTCAAATTTCATGGACGTATTTGCGCTTTTTCAATACACAGGACTCCGAAGGGACGTGTGGAGACAGCAGCGAGCATTTTGTTTGGGCCAGGTTACTTTCACAAAGTTGCGGCTTATGTTGGTCTTTTATAACCAATTGTAATAGATAATTCTAGTTTATTTCCTCGTGCTACACAACCATTCTTCACAGTTCTGGGTCGGATTTGCTTCAGAAGCCTTGTAAAGTTAGGAGTGTGCAAGAGAACAGTAAGTAAAAGTGGTTTTTCAGATATCTCCGTCTCTTTGCAGGACTTTTAGTAAGTCTGCCTCCATAGTTTTTCTGAAACTAATCTGCGAGGGCATTTACGTAACAGAACTGATCGGACATTCATCACTTCCGTCTCCGTTGGCTTAGAGCGTTCAAATTTCGGTAAGAGTACACGCGGCAGAATGGAACAGTTATTATGCTGAGTGGCAGGACCGGAATCCGCACACAGGGGGCGGGGTTTGAACAAAATTCACAACTACTGTTCCTGTGCACCTACGGTAGGGATACTGTCGACATGATGAGAACACTTATGCTGTTTGGCAGAACCGAACTTTGCCTGCACGGGGCAGTGTTTGGGCGGAAATTCATGACTCTTGTTCCACCTGGAGCGTTCAAATTTATCAGGGGTGCAGACGGCAGATTGGCAGAATGGGAACACTAATGTTAGATGGCACGTCTCGACTTTGGACGGAGCAAGCGCGAAAATCAGCGGTTTGTACCTGAGGCATTCAAATTGGCTAGGAATAAAGGCTGATGGAAGGTGGCATGACTTGGCCCGCCCACAGCAAGCGAGACGTACGTGAAAATTGCTAATTTTGACGTTGGGCATTCAAATTTGGAACGAGTGTAGGCGGCAGATTGACGACACCAATGGTAGGTATTAAAACAAAACTGAACCGGATACAGCCCGCAGAGGCATGGGGGAGGGGAGGGGATGTATGAGGGTTGCTGAAATGAGCGCACTTGGAGTGGAAACACGCAGTCAAGTTGGAATAAGAAGGAACGAACCTAAGACACGAAGTCTGTCGGTGTGTATGTGTATTTCGGTGGGAATCAATAGCTCCTGTTTTCTTGGTTCAGAGATTTTAAACTTGGGTGAGTGCAGGCGGCAGTTCAAATTTAACACAAGAAGGATGAGAGCCCGGCGGCAGCCGGGCGATTTTACCGGTAATAGATAATTCTTGTTTCTTTCCTCGGGCTACTAAACCATTCTTCACAGTTCTGGGTCGAATATGCTTCAGATGCTTTATGAGGTTAAGAGTGCAAGAGAACAGTAATTAATGGGGATTAGTCAAATATCTCCGCCTCCTTGCAGAACTCGTATGAGTCTGCCTCCATAGTTTTCCAAGAAATTCATCTGCGAGGGCGTTCACGAGCTGTTTCCAACGACTTTTTTCAATCATCTGAGCTGTGCTGTTCACGGTTACTAGTTAGAGGCACAGTTCACGATAATTTGAGTAACCCAGGTTATGACGGAAAATAGAAGATAAGATGGAAAATAGCGCGATGGAGGTGAAGGAACTGCGTGGATCGGTGGTTCTGAAGTGAAAAAAGTCTTCGAGAAATCGTTAAAAAGGGGGCTGGACGAGAATAAGACCAGAAAAATGGTCGTTTTTTTTTTGGTTGTTGACGAAATCTCCCGCACGGACGAGAATGAGACCAGAAAATTGGTAGTTTTTTTGATTATTGACGAAATCTCCCGCACGGACGAGAATGAGACCGGAAGAATGGTCGTTTTTTCGAATACTGACGAAATTTCCCGCACAAAACAAGGTGTTAAAATAGTAGTGTCCACCTACGGTTACAAATTCATTTTCACACAAGTTCAGCACTACTAGGTTGGAATGAAAGCAGTGTTAGATCAAAGAAGTATTATCAGAGATGCAGTTTACCATTGTTTACAAAAGTTAGGGGTAATCTCGACCTTGTAAGGAACATTCTTTATGTCGGTCTGTTGTCGATGGTTCCGTAATAAAGGTACTAGAAACTTCTGCGACTGCACCCACCTCTAGTCAAGAACCTGGTAATCGAGCCTATATGTAAACTATGTTCAGCTGCTTCATCCACTAAAGTTCCTCAGATCCTATGCAGCGGAAAATCGCATATGCTTTTCATAGACGAAAAGGTAGATCTAAGTGGTTGTTCCCAGTGCTATAGTGACACCCCAGGCTGAGATGTTCTTCCTCATCGTCATTATACCCTCCTCCCTAACAATAATCCCGTGAAGCCGCAGAGTCCGCTGTTCTTGTCGGTCGTCTCCGCTTCCTTCTACATATTTACGGTATCTTCTGCTATTACTCCAGTTTCGGCGAGGGCGATTCCACCACCTCTTCTTTGAGGTTTTTCGTAGTCACCTCCCTTGTGCCTCAAACTCCATCGCAAACTCACAGACACTGCCCTCCCATCTACAGCTGGACTGCGTCTGTTTATTCTCCCTGACGTTATCATTTCTGATCCACTCCAGTCGCGTCCAACCGCAGGTCCAATTGAGCATCCTCATTTCAGTTTAGTGAAGTTGTCTTTTACGATTTTTCTTCACGGGCCAACACTCGTTGCAGTAGAGCATCGTGAACCCTGCTACTTACATCTTTTCTGTGATCGTCCTGGAGTACCATACCGCATTTACTAGTCTTACAAGGGAAGGGTACTTGTCGCAATGACCATTCAAGATGTGATGTATTCCCCCATAGGTGGTTTCGAACGCTGATCTCAAATCTGTTCTAAGTCTGTGAAACGATTCTGGGAACAATATTGCGGGACCGATGCCTCCCTGTGTTATAACAGTGTACCGAATGGAGCCAATCACCGAGCCGAGCAAAGCAAAGATTGTGCAACGGTGGCGCATATGGTAGGACGGTGGACTGGTAGGCATGAAATCGAGGTTCGGTTTCTTGATGCATGCGCTCGTTTTGCTATTTCATAAAATGTGTCCTAAATGCTTGCAAAACGTTTATGGACTCAATGTCGGACATCTACAGGGCTCCCTCACCATTTAGGAACACTGGAAAGGTATTACAAAGAAAGTTTTTCTGCCCCTCGCCGGCCGAATAAGGGTGGAGCTCATTCGAGCGCAAGAGGTCTTCTAAATATTGATTCTAAATATGAAATGGGCTTGAGAGGCTTCAAGAAGGAAGGTTCCAAATTGTTCATAGGAACGGCTCTTCAACACGTTACCAGCGAATCTTCTGAACGAATGTGATGTCATCATATTCGATGGAGGACTTTCGTTCTTGTAGCATGACGTAGGCACCATCTAGGAAGAGGTAATGAAAAGGTTTCCAACCGTACTTATCTATGCTATAGAAACAAGCCCGTTATCCTCTGCGAAGAAGTGTAGTCTGTGAAAGGCAATCACAATGATCCTCTGTGGTCGTCTGATGAGGATAGCGACGTTGAACTTCGCAAATGAAACCTCCTAAGTTTGCGAGGATATAGAGATTCTGGAGTGAAACGTAGCCCTCAAGTTCGTGATCTGACCCACGAGCTCCAATTTTATGGCTCTGGTAGGAGAGTCTATAGCCTTCTATAATTGGAGTGCCAAAAAAAGCTGCACCTCCTCGAATGTGAAAAACACGTTTTGTAGCATCACGGCAGAGTGCCGTTCTACAGAAATTGAGAGGGCATAAGTTTTGGAATTAGTCTATTATTGACAACTTACGATGTCTTATGTGGTCGCAGCTATCAGTTGCAAAACAAGCGGGCCGATCTGCCTACTTATGGAGAACAGCGGATAAGTTGGAAGGATAAGTTATCGTAAAATTGATATAGGAGTCCATTGCCCTGGACGCAGTCCACTGGACACCGCTCCAAATCAAAAATGAAAGCTCATAGGGGACAAATTTACAGCAACTCGTTAATAGATCCAGGGTTTTGAGCTTAGCTGTGGTATCTGGTATAGCTGGGCTCTGGTCGGATGAGTCATTCGACCGCAGTCTACCGTACAGGGAGCTGCCGAAGATTTCGAGACACCACCTCGACTGTTCGGGGTAGAGAGGCGTACATTTATATTCGGTCAGTAGTGGTAAAAGATTCTTTTTGAGTGTATTATTCCTCGGAGTTCAAAATGGTGTGGGAGCCCTGTGGATGCCCAACATTGAGCCCAAAAACGTTTTGCAAGCGTTTAGTTCGCTTTTTATGAAAAAGCAAAACGAGCGCATGCATCAAGAAACCGAACCTTGATGATGATGGTACAACGGATCACCGTGCCTACCAGTCCATCATTCTACCAGCTGTGCCACCGTCGCACAACCTTTGCAATGCAAGGCTTGGTGGTCCGTTCGGTACAATGTTATAACACAGGGAGGCACCGGTCCTGTAACCTCGTTCCCAGAATCGTATCGCAGATTTGGAACAGATTTGAGATCGGCGTTCGAAACCACCTACGGGGGTATACATCACATCTTGAATGGCCACTGCAACCAAGTATCCTTCCCTTGTTAGTCTTTACCGCCTGATACCCGCTACCGTCAGCGACTGGGTCGCTCCCCAGATGTTGAATGTCTTGCATTCATTTTATGGTTTGGTTTCCGCGAGGCAGTCTACGATTGTCTCTATGGAGTCCTCTGAGCTGATGAAATTCCTCTTCACATTCAGCCGGCGTTCATTCTCCTCCGAACCAACGTTCTTCTAGACTTACTGCTATTGGAACGATGTGACCGTCATTCAAGAAGGTCTCTCGTGGTCTGTTCATTAGTTCTTTTGTGAAGACATCTAACGAAAGCAAAAAAGTGCTCAGAGCTGGTCCTTGTTGTTCTTCCTCACTTCCGCTTTAAGATGGGGACGATAGTACTGACCCTCCACGCGTCCTGGTATCCTCTTTTCGTATACAGTAACCTGGTGAACCGCTTAATCCCGTGCTCTCTGAGCGCCTTCCATGCCTCAAACGGTACCCCCCCCCGGATCAGTTGCCTTCCCAACCTTCATCTTTCTCACTGGTCGATGGACTACCCTCTTTCCAAATTGCGACGGAGCCAGCCGTCGCCTCTACCGGGAGCTGTTCTCGCGCTGGAAATCGATGTGTTCTTTTCTGTTGCACCGGACTCCGGGCTTCCTCACTACTGTGCCATCGCTGTCCTTTGCAGTCCTCACTACTCCGATGGTCCGCAGTGCAGCGCTTCGGCAAGCCGGAAGATGAACTTCTATCCATCTACTCGACCATCGAGCTTCTCATACAAGGCTCTCCTTGTTCTTACTTTTCCTACGCTTGCCCTGGTGAATCTCTTGCAACTCCTGTGAGCAGCTAGGTTTTCTGGAGCTCACCTCTTTTATCAGCGCTTGTTTTCTTCTGCTTCACATTCCACTGTAACTGTAAAAGATATGAAAGTGCTGCCTGACGAAGATCTCACTTCGCAACACAGCCTCTCGCGGTAGACCACAGCCATTGAGCACTATGTGCTTCTTCGCCCTTGAACTTCGTTTTCTCGTTTCTCCGGATCCCCCTCTAGTCTCTCCCAGCGTTTTTGTTGCACCCTGCAAAATATCGCAACGTTGCTGCCGGATCGGTCCTTCGATATTTAGCAGGCCAGATTCCAGTATCTTTCATTTGAGGTATCTTTTTCTGCTTTGTGAAGCTTCCACCACCGGAGTCCCCTCTCCGTTCTTATGCTTGACCTCACATAGTGCTCAATGGCTGTGGTTTACTGGGAAAGGCTCTGTTGCGAAGTGAGATCTTCACCAGGCAGCACTTTCATATCTTTTACCGTTTAGTAGGACAATCTCCTCACGAGCCCATTGCTCTTTCCCGCTACAGCCCTGGCACTGCTACGTCTCCCTTTGTCGGATTTTCGGATTTCTTATTTTTTCGGTACCCTTCTCGGCTACGAATCATGACTGTGAGTCTGTCCTCACAGCCTTGATTAGACCGCTGATTTTGTATACAGCTGAGATGGGATTTTGGGGAACGCCGCTCTTACCTTTGTCACACCATTTTGTTTAATGGCACAGCTCACGACAATTTTGGGTAACCTAGATTATGACCAAAAATGGAAGACAAGATGGAAAATAGTGCGATGGAGGCGAAGGAACTGCTTGGATCGGTGTTACCGAAGTAAAAAAAGGCTTCGAAAAATCGTTAAAAAGGGGGCTAGACGAGAATGAGACCAGAAGAATGAAGAAGAGTGGGACGTTTGGACGAGCTACGCACAGTGCGTCATTGCGTACGTGTGGGTCCTGGTGCAAATGTGTGACTGCGGTAAGCAAAAATTCATCCGTTCATAAGCATAAGTAAACAAAAAAAAAACATTACAACAAAAATAGCTCTTCTTTCTCAGCTCTTGGGGTAGGAAACTATTAAAAGGATCGCGACAGCAAAAATAATAACAGAGGAAAAAAGAATGGGAGAAAAACATCGCCTCATCACTCGGCGATCACCTGATTGTGTGTGGGTCCTACAAAGAGTATTCGCAATCTGTAGTGCCTCGACACTCGTTTGACGAGACATTGATCGAGAGGCGGGAAAGCGACTCAAGACAGCAACAGGGCTTCCACTAGACCCTGACCTTCGAGATTTTGGGATCGAAAGGGACCCTTCTACCACGCGTGAGGTCCACTGAGTATTTTTATGGAAGAACTCGGTAACCATTTTTGTCGTGAACCGTGCCTTTCATGTCTTCTCCGTTGTAGAGCCGGACATTCTTCCCGAGTTCCCTGGCCTTTGCTCCTTTAAGACGTGCCCTGGAAGTATAGTACTTGGATGTTCTTGCGCCTTCGTCAGTCAGCAACTGTATGGGGTGTCGGGACTCCCCGGGTAACGGAACTTCTCCCCTATCGCGGCATTCTCCCATGCGGCATGCGGCAAATGCCACTGCAATTACTGTACTCACCCCGCCTCCCGCCAATCGATAGGACGCGATATTTTTAATTGACTGACTTGCTTTTTCATTGGATTTTATCGTTTTTCTTCTGTTTCTTTTTAGTTTTCATGTTTATTAGACTTGTTCAATTAAAATGACTCCTCCTATATTAGCGACGAACAATACCGCATTGGAATTGAACGGAGTGGCCAGCCAATTCAAATAATTAAAGGACTCCCTACCTCACAAATTGCGTGCTCCAATCTTCCATCGCAATCCTGCGATACACGGCGGGTGCGGCGTGTGTGACGCCATGTCAAGGGAGAAGTTCCCGGACCCTGACTTCCCAGGATGTGATACACGTCCAGGGTCTTAATTCGAACAAACCACTTTGGCCAAAGTCGTTCCCCACCCGTTAGCCTTCGCATACTCCCTTGAACTCCGGCGAGGGTACTGTGCGCCACCTACGGGTGACGTACTAATCTTGTCCTACGGTACAGGCTAAACTAGCAATATTCTCTTGACATACGAAAAGAGGAAAAGAGCTATTAACGAATATCAGCCTATCAGTTGTTAATCTTCGTCACAATCGATCACGGTTTCCCCTGTCACTCTCGAATGTGTCAAACTTCCACTGTAGTCCATAGAAAGCTGGACTCAGCGACTCTTGCCTTCTATGGCTACTTACCAGACCTAATCACTTGACTTCAGTCCATTTCGACAAGTATTCACGATCTCTACATCCCCGCCAAAGCGCCAAGGTTCTAATATTTGCAGGGCGTTACGGCTACTCTTGCCCTCCATGACCAATGGCCACTTGTCAGACCTAATCATTTGTTATCAATTCCTGTCCGAAGTATCCTGATACGTATAATTCCAAACCATCCAGCAATGTTTCAAAGTTCCATTCTTGACTTGGATGATGTAAACCGTCCAGTGACTCTCACCTTCTATGGCTCGTTATCAGCACCGATCAGTTTTCATCAGTGCTTGTTACCAGCTATTAACGGTCCTTTTACGCCCCACATCACTTATTAACGTGCCACTGTTAACACGAAGGGCGTAATTGATCCTGTGACCATTGTCTTTATTGCCCAAATAGCCCCCCCCCCCCCTCAATTGTCGTCACTTCGTTCACCTACCATCAGTGTTCTCATCCTGTATCTCTTCCGAATTTGCCCGTATGTTCGGGGTAGCGGGAGATTTCCGGTCAAACACACACATACATACACACATACGTACATACATACACATACACATACACATACACATACACATACACATACACACACATACTCATATTTACACACATATACATATACACATACACATACGCATATACATACATTCACATACACATACACATACACATGCACAGACACATACACATACACATACACATACATTCACATGCACATACACATACACATACACATATACACACATACACATACACATACACACACATACACATACATATACACATACACATCACATACACATACACACATACTCATATTTACACACATACACATACATATACACATACACATACACATATACGCGTACACATACATTCACATACACATACACATACACATGCACAGACACATACACATACACATACACATACACATACACATACATTCACATGCACATACACATACACATACACATACACATATACATACACATACACATACACATACACACGCATACACATACATATACACATACACATCCTTATACACATACACATACATGTACACATACACATACACATATACATACGCATACACATACATTCACATACACATACACATACACATACACAGACACATACACACATACATATGCACATACACATACACATACACATACACATACACAGACCTTCAAAACCAACACACGTTCTGTAAAGCAGGATTGTTATTATGGAATGCCCCTTTGCGTGCCTCGACATGAATGTAGTTCGTCCCGGAAACTTTTTCCTGGCACGCTTAGCAAAAATGTAGTTTTTTTTTTGGTCTAAGCAGCACCTAGAAGACGCGGTGCATGTTGCAGCTTCACATTTGTCAGTTTTTTCTTCTCGAGTTAACAAATAATGTCGACTCCGAGGTTTCATTTCGAAATCACTGACTTTTCGGGCATTGTTGAATCCTGGGTATGCATAACATGTATGTTATAACACCAGTACAACTATAAATATCCGGTAACCAAAGTGAACTTTAGAAGTTTACTAATTTCCTCAAGCAACAATCAATTCTAACCTGACTATCGCGAACACCTACAGTTTCCAGAGTGTTATCATGTTTTTATTTTGCGAAATCAATATACGTCAGATTCGTCACGTTGACCTTCAAAGTGTTGGAATAAGTTTGCGCGGACTCGATAGTACAGCTCGCGATGCCGAAAGAAGGAGGTGAGACCAAGGCTTATCCTTGTTTTTTTTTCAGACCGTCTGATTCCAACTGACAGTACCTTTTCGCAGCTATGAGCTTCAACAAATGCGATTTTTATTAAGTCGAACCGAAAAAACCAGTCAAAAAGCAGATAAAGAAATAAGGATTGAGTAGTAGGAGCTTGATATTTGCGGTGGAAACTTATCAGAAATTAGGCGAAATCAAGTTTTTAGTCAGTGGTCACAAATTACAGAGAAAGACGTATGATATAGGAGTGCAGAGTTTCTTTCTTCAGACAGAAAGCCCTTCGTGACCTCAATGAGCGTCTGAGTAAAACGAAGAAGCTGGAAACAATCGCGTGGGATGAGGACGCTGAAGACGAGAACAGCGCGCCTGGCATTAGCTCAAAACACAGCGAAAATAAGGTTAGTGTGGTTTCGTAATGAAACCGATTCTTGTTTATGAAGCGTTCAGATTTTTGTATTTTTGAAGTTTTTTTTTTTCCTTCGAAGCGTAACACTTCTAATTATTTCTTTTTCCATTTATTTTCGTAACTCAACCACTAACTAAGCGTTGCCATCAATAACGTCACTTCTTTCATAGCGATTTTCTCGAATGATTGTACTGTAAACATGTTCTTGAAATGATATTGGGCTTGCTTCTCCAAATTTGCAAAATGATCTTCTGTATGAAGTTTTATTAGCTAGTGAGGTGGCTTAGCAGGATTGATGGCAAGAGTTGTAGTCTTGAGTTTGGTTCTTTCTTCTACTTTTTGAAATGAAATTGATCCAGCTTGATTGGCTCATCATTGTTGCTGTAGTGTAGCCTCATTCTGAACGAAATTAACATTGATGACGCTGACCTTTTTGTGATCGAGTTATTTTTAAGTGAGTCACCCGCAAAAGTGCTTTTACACGGGCACTTGCTCATCAGCTTGATCTTGATCTTAGCTCGAAAGGAAGTAATATGAAAGAAGCCCTAAATCGTTAAATGTGAAGGAAGGCGTAGTACGCGGACATCTTATCATTTATACTGTTGTTAAGAAATACCCACTAGAATAGTAGGAACAGATGGCTGTATAGAAATCGGAGCCGGCTTGCAGAAACACTTAATCTAATTAGGAAGTGCTGATTGCAAATTCGAGGCTATGATGCCTAACTGTAAGATTTGAAAAGTTCCGAGCAAGAACATCTTCCCCATGTGTTCAGGGTCGATGTGTTCTAGCGCTTTTGCTGTAAAAAAAAAAACACCGCATGCTTACTATAAAATCGCTCGTTGTCGTGCTGAGGTCCACGTATTATGTTCTTACGCTTGTTATAAACATTAGTAATGAATTGCTTTGAGTAACTTGAATTAACATAGTTAGTAGGACTAATCGCGGCGAGAACAAATTTTAGTATTGTTTTCAGGCCGACGAGGAAGAGATTGTGGTGGAGCCGAGCACAACAGCGCAGTCATCAGAGCGTGCAGAATCGCGCGCATAGTCTTCTATTTAGATAATTATTGTGATTTATGGGCGGAGGTGGTGTAGTGGATTTATATGATTTATATGCGATCTCTGTGGTATTTTCTGGGTTCCGAATTTCTGTTAGTGATGCTCGACTATGGTGTGTTATTCAAAAAATCCGCTTGGCTGGCCCCGCGCGTGCAGGTCTGCGGCGGCGCTAGCCACTTGTTGAAAACACTGGAGCCGATGGATCACGTGCCAGTGTTGTCAACAAGTGGCTAGCGCCGTCGTCGACGCTTGCGCTCGCGCCGGCGGACTCTGAAGAGCCTTTGGCATGCAAATGCAGGCCTCGAGAGGGCTAGCTTTCTACGTCCCTAACAGATGAATTGTCTGTGACGTGCGTCGCGTATTGCTTAATTTCATCCATTATCAAAAATTTTCCAAATATTACTGAACACTTTGTTTGATTGCTGTCAGAAAGTTTTGGCGAGCCTAAGGAATCATTGAATGTGGGGAAAGTACCGTTCGGTCTTTTACGCCACCAATTTCCTCAATCCGCAGAGGTCCATTCGTGTGCGCTGATATCATCGCCTTGACATATAATCTACTGCTGAGCGATCATACATTTATGCGAGCTCTTGCATGCTATTGCCCGTGGGTTGGTGGTTTTTCAATTATCTGTGCTCTCCAAGAATTTTTCATAGCGAGCTAATCTGTATGTTGCCCATTTCTTGTCCTGTTCTTCCTTAGATTGTATGGGTGGTTTGAAGCCTTTACTAACTCATCTAGCCTTCTTTGCTGATTTTTTTGGTAAATGATGATTGGCAAGCACATTGTGTATACTAATATATACAGATATATATATAAAATTTGTTGTTACATGAGAAACTAATGTTGTTGTTCGTCATCGTCTAGTCGCCGCTCATCGGTCTATTGACCGCCGCGACCGGAAAGAGTTGATCGCACTAGGGGTTTGCTTGGGTGTCTTCCTCACCGGAACACGCGATGACAGCCACGCTCCCAAGCGAAAGCAGTGGAATACAGGATACTAAATTTAGCGGGTTGTTCCGCTAATGACGCTGTCGTATGGCCTATATAAGGCGAAAGCAGGCCACTCATCAGGAAGTCGCTTTTCGATGTGATTGTGTTTTGATGTGTTTCATGGAAGAGCTTTTGCGAATTTTTGTTCATGGTGCGAAGCGCTTCTACCCTACCATTCCATCGACCTTTACTTTCAATTGATAGCTCGAATCCAAACACTTGCGAGCGGTAGTTGACTACACACTACGCACATTCTATTTTTTCAGTTCAAAGTTATGGAAGCAGTACCGCTTTTTGTCATACTCTCTACAATCGTTCTTTCGACCGGGTTTGCTTACGGCGATCAAGAAAACACAGGTTATTTCTTACAATCGTTGAACTGATAAAAAATTCAATGTCCTTGATGAGCTACGAGCAGTCCGCCTCATCGAGGCACACATCCTACATCTTTATTAGGGTCATTTTTCGTCTTGGCCTGTCATCTGAAACAAAACTTGTTTGAAAGAGTAAAATGGATTACTGAGCAACGACATAGCTGCAAATACTTTTGGGCTTGAATACACTTTAGAATGCGTCAGCACAGTCGTGTATTGCTTAGACGGTCAGACGCCAGGTGTATTGCCTAAGCGGCGTTTACACACGGCTCCAGTCAGCACCAGCCACGGGCTAGACTCGGCATTTCGCATTGTTCTATTCAAGGTTGTAGTTGTGGTAATCGAAGCTGCGTCCACTTGTAAGTGTGCATAAAAATGTAGTTGGAGTAGGGTGCATCGCTCTTTCCCAACATTCAGCATTAGAGGCAGAAGGGAATCAAGAGTAGCGCACTTCGCCAGCCCATAATGGTGCTTAGGAACATTTTTAAGCCCATGAGATATAGTTCTCTTTCAATCAAGCCCCAGAAAGAAAAGAACATCGGGGTGAGTGAGTCAATCGAATATTTACCCCATCCTAGCTTTTTGTACAAAGCAATAATCTCAGACAGTTGCTTTTCTCTTCCTCAAGCCCAATAGATTTTCACCCAAGTAAGCTATACTCACCTTATGGAAGAGAGTTTTCAGCAGGGGAGTCCCGTAAATTTTGTCAATTTGCAACAATGGAGATGTCGCAGCTAATTGACAGTTGTAGACAATTCGGTTTAACATGCCAACGAGCAGAATAATATTAGATAGTTGGTTAGATACATAGTTCAATAATTTACTATAAAAACGATCCCAACTCACTTCCAGAAGGTGGGGGAATCTAGTGAAAATTAGAGGAATAATACAATTGAGGGAAACTGGTTATACTTACCTAGAGATACTTGGTCACGCGAAGGAGTCTCTGTAATACTTGGACAGTTTTATTGACACTCCTTTATCTGATGTATTTATACTTATGAACTTTACTTTTGTCAGCATTCTAGACCTGGCCAGGGATGGTTTCGTTCGTGACTTCGCAAAACAGAGGTTCGCATTTGCATTTGCTAATCGCTATCCCGGTGAGCAGAGAATTGCTTCAATTTATTCTTAAAAAGTAATTACAATCATCAATTTCTCCACTTAGTTTATCGGATTAAGCAGAATTCACTTTAGAAATCTCTGAGGAGAGATCTCGGTTCGCACGTGATCTTGACAACTCTAAAAAGTTCTCATTTGCCAAGAAGAGCCCAGGTGAAGTTTGTTCCTCGTTGCACATCTGATGAAGTTAGTTGGGCTTGATTTATCCAGATCACCTAACAGGAGCTTGCGTCTAACAATAGGTCCATCCCACCATTGACGTCGTGACGCCATCGTAAAGAGTGATTGGAGCCTCATGAGCAGGAGAGATCGGAGCTTCACTAGTTTTCACAATGGGTTATAACAGAACCTTTTTAATGAAAGAAAACCGATAATCCGTTGAACTAAGAAACCATGCTTAAGTCCAGATTCGCACACACTGGTTATTGAGGATATCTTTCCAAGAAATTCTAAGTGTCTACTTGTTGAAATCATTTGAAAATTCTACAAAAAAAAGAGTACCCCGCGACGGGTCGCATTAATGTAAAACCATTTCGATTTATCTTGGAAGAGAAATCGTCTGCGTCTTTCTTTCAGATTTCAGTGAAGAATCGCGTGGATTCGCCCGCGAACTGGAAGGTAACAAGAAATTCGCATTTGCATTTGCCAAACGATTCGCAGGTGTGCTTTTGTTTTTTTTTGTGACATCTGATATAGAGTATTGTGAGTTTGGTAATTATTTCCCTCCCAAGTTCTACCTGAACATTCTTACGGCCTTCTTCCACAGATCATGCAGGCTGAGTTTTAGAGAAAGTGTAGCTACTTGCAGCGTTATCAAAGGCCAAGTTCACGATAAGTTAAGGTCGAGATCGAGTTTTACACTACGAAAGATGCCAGTTGAAGAATTTTCAGGAAGACGGACTTCATCCACCTAAGGAAACTTCGTATGTCGAAGTTCAGGTAGTTGAGAGGAGCAAAGGCTTGATCTTTGTCCAAATATTAATAAAAGGCCTGCATAGAACGTCTACACCGCGAAAAATCTATGTGGCTTGTAGAAAACCCAAGTCTGCAATCTATTTGCTACTTTGTTTTATGGGAATCAGCGCTGAGATCAATAATATCGTTTGAAGTACTGCAACACCATTGATTCAGTCTTAACCCGACAGTGTTCCGCTAGGAATCCTATTGTATAAATGGTGATAGGATTCACTGAGGAATGGCGAGCCATTTCGTCTGCCCTCTATCCTCTTCGCGGTGAGATGCCTGTTTTAGGAGACGCAGAGAAAACGACAAAAACGCTGAGTCAGTGCACACGCGGTTGACAACGGTCCTGTAAACAGCGGTCCCAATGCGTGTTCCATTGCGTACAGCGGCTGAAGCTGCTTAAGTATGGGTACATTCACCCAGAACTGGATGGACGCAGCAAATCGCGCGGCGAAATTTGTGGCGATTTAACCGACTTTAGCGCCTATCATTGGAACCCAAATTTGAAGTTGAGTCTGGGTAGGATCATCTGACCATACTAATGTACTCTACATCAAGTTTGTAACCCAATGATAGGTGCCAAAGTTGTCCTAAACGCTACGAATCTCCCCGCGCCATTTGCCGCGTTCACCCAGTTCTGGGTGAATGTTTCGTCCCCAAGCTGCTTACGTGACAGAAACGAAAATTCAGTGCGGGCACTGAGCTCTCACAGTGGCCTCGGCCCTGGCTTACCCACCGCCCATCCTGTGTCTTTGCCCAAGGCCCCTTTTCTACGCCTCGTATATGTGACGGGTGAAAATTTGCTTATTAACGTGGGATTGGCTTACTGTAAGAGCCGAGTGCCCGTACTGCATTTTCGTTTCTGTGCTTACGTGCAACGTGCGTCACTGTGAGAAAGGTGGGTGGGTCCGGGAACTTCTCCCCTAGCGCGGCGTCGCACACGCCGCACCCGCCGCCTATCGCAGGATTGCGATGGAAGATTGGAGCGCGCAATTTGTGAGGTAGGGAGTCCTTTAATCATTTGAATTGGCTGGCCGCTCTTTTCAATTCCAATGCGGTCTTGATCGTCTTCTATACAGGAGGACTCATTTTGATTATTCAAGTCTAATAAACATGAAAACTAAAAAGAAACAGAAGAAAAACGATAAAATCCAATGAAAAAGCAAGTCAGTCAATTAAAAATATCGCGTCCTATCGATTGGCGGGAGGCGGGGTGAGTACAGTAATTGCAGTGGCATTTGCCGCATGCCGCAAGGGAGAATGCCACGATAGGGGAGAAGTTCCGTTACCCGAGGTGGGTTACAGGAGCGTTATCAACCGCGTGTGTATCAGCGTTTTTGTCGTTTTCTCTGCGTCTAAATTAGTAGGCATGTCACCGCTAAGAGGATAGAGGGCAGACGAAAGAGCTCGCCATCCCTCTATGCCTCCTATTTCTAGTGCTACAACAGGATACCTAGCGAACAGTATCGGATTAAAATTGAATCAATGATATTGCAGATCTTCAAACGATATTGTTGATCACAGCGCTGATTCCCATAAAAAGTAGCAAATAGAATGCAAGGTTGGGTTTTCTACAATGCCACATAGATTCTTCTCGGTGTAAATATTCTATGCAGACGTTTTATTGATATTTGGACGAAGATCAAACCTTTACTCCTCCTAGAGTACCAGAACTGATCAACGAGCAACAATTCCCACCGAGTTGCACATATTACAATAGATCCTTCATATCCCGTATCTTCTAACCGTTTGTCTGTTCGAAATACGAAGTTTTCTTAGTTGGAAGAAGTCTATCTTTCTGTAGATACTCTTGGACTCTTCGACTCTTGGACCAATTCGAATGTCTCCTCTTGACGGAAGAGCGCTCTGAAGGTGTGCACGGACAACTAGCGGACACGCCTTCTTCCCGCTGGTGAACACGACACACAGAGACTGCTTCGCCGTCTGATTCTCTCAGCGAGAGAATTTCTGGTTGACAACAGCCCTGTAACCAGAAAGGTGCACCCTCGGTGCTATTTATAAACTGAGGGGCGGCTGCGAAATTCGCTGTGGGACCGCAATACCGTAACCCGCGCCGCGCTCATGTGCTTAGTTGCAGCTGGCCTAAATTTAAAAGTGAAATGAAAGCCACCAACCAGGATGGGGAATGGATGAAAGGAAAAGAGAGCTCAGCACCCAACACCTTCCTTTGAATGTACAGAAAAGGGAGTGTTGGGTGAGGCGCTTCACTAGACTGATTGAGCCAAAGGCAGGACCGTTATAAGAGCTCCTTTGAAGAAACTATTCACATTAAATTGGAACTTTAGGCATTGCGCCCTAGTTGAGAAATCGTTTGTGCATGTGCGGACAGATTTGTTCCTTTTAGGAGTTATCATTTATGATGAATCTTCCTCTAAAGCAACTAGGGTGTGGGTTGTGCTACCCCGGGAGTAATCATCGCGTGCCTGTCACTGCTTATACTACAACACGACTTTTGCTTTGAAAGTCCTACGTCAAACTAGCAGAAGTTTTCAGAACTTGAATACCTGTTTGTCGCCCTAACCTTACTGAATATTACCTATTGTTATAACCTGCAGCTGACACCCAACACCTTCCCTTTCTGTGCATTTCCCATCCTGGTATCTTTCATTTCACTTTTAAATTTAGGCCAGCTGCAACTAAGCACATGAGCGCGGGTTACGGTATTGCGGTCCCACAGCGAATTTCGCAGCCGCTCCTCAGTTTATAAATAGCACCGTGCACCCTCTACAGCCTCTACAACGCCGTGAGAACTCCTTCACGTGTGGATGTGCACATCGGCTAAGCCTGTTTTGGGGCCCTTATTACGCCCTATTTAAGCCATTTCTCGACCAGATGGCGTCCCTCGTGCGATCCTTAAAGGGCACGGTTCATGTTAGGGAGAAATCTCAGAAACCATTTTATCGTATACATATGTGCATTCAATTTCCTTCATACTCCACTTGATATTGATTGTTTGAAAAAGATTGGTTAGGACTTTTTTCACTAGTTCAGTTTATAATTATGGCCTGAATTGTGGTTGCGAGCATGTTATACCCTTTTGCTCCTTCAACGGCCCTCTTTTTGAACTCTGTCGAACTGTAGCTAAATACTTATACGTTTAGGCCCCCACAATGAAGTTCGTAGACAGGACAACGGTAGAAGCAATTTTGCTGCTCCTATGTCTACAAACGTTCACTCTGTTAGTGAAGGGGTATAAAGAACGTTGGCCTTAGCGGAGAGGCCTTAGTTGATCTTTACAACATGTACAATCAATCAATACATTAGCTCGTGTGACTTGCCCCCTTATTCTTTTCAAGAGTATCTATTTCTGCCATAGTGTTTTCAGATCGCGACGATCGGCTCATTCGATTCGCCAGGCCAAGTTTTGCTTGAGAAGTTGTGGGAGACGTTGGGTTGCTCCGTCGCTTCATCCTTAACAACATCACCTACATCAAATCAATAGTTGTGCGATGGCTGTCGAAAAATAATTTCATATCACTTGTTCGGAAATCTTCATTACCACTCATTTCAGTTTGAACTAGGTTAAGCTCTAGACGTAACCACACTCTCGTAAATACTCATTTAGTTCAAACAATGCTCAATGGGCCACAACAGAACTTACAACAACAGCTCATATACTAAGGTTTTAGACTCAGGGTTCGCATCGCTCGAAACAAATGTCTGGCCAAACACTCTTGACTCCTGTTCCTCTATACCATAGCGTTCGAATTTGACAGGGATACAGCAGAAGTATAGTAATGCTGATGATAGGTGGCAGGACTAGACTCCCGTCCCAAGGAGCGGGGTTTAGACGCAAACTTTCAATTTCGGTTAGGGCGTTCAAATTTACCAAGAGTATAAGCGGCAGGATGGGAACAGTGGTGATAGGTGGCAGGAATAGACACTGTTCACAAGGGGCGAAGCGTGAACGAAATTTGTTAAGTTGGGTTTAGAGTGTTCTAATTTGATAGGATTTGCTAAAACAAGTTGAAAAAAGAGGGAAATGGAACCAACTTACTTGGTCACATGTACGTTGAGCATGACTCCGCCCATGGCTAGTAGGGTCTGGTATCTTCTCCCCGAGCGGCGTGTCGTGCTCGCCGCACGCGATCGCGCGATCGTTGTGAAGAAATGAATCGAATTCCCAGTGGAAGGACACGGAGAGTCGCCGAGGAACCACTGCCGCAGGCCGTGGGAGTTTGCGGAGACGTTCCGTTACGTTAGATGGCAAGGCCCTCAAGAAGTGTGATTGAGTGTGTGTTTGGCCGGAAGTTTATCACCTGTTCTACTTTACCAAAGCGTCCAACTTTGGAAGGGAGGAAGGCGACAGGTCGTTCTAACATGGAAAGGAGGAGCGCTAGGCGTTAGCCGGTATTAACTAGTATTACAACTGGTATTACATACCAGCACAAAAAAATAAAAAAAATAGCTGAATTCAGCCAATGAAAAATTGAAGTTTAGTGAAGCTGTTGACCTTGCCCAGTCCCCTTGCCCGCACTCCACATAGCGCACTTAAAAGGGTTGATAGAGGGTATAAACATAGGCAATTCATGCTGGTGCGCTTTACTATTCAAGTGAGCTGTGACCTATGGATTTAGGGTAAATAGTAAGGATCTGGGTGTCGTGTTGTTGTTGCCAGCATGCGCCCTTTTCTTGAACCGACTTAAAGGCACAGTTCACGATAATTTTTGGTAATCAAGAATATGACGAAAAATGGAAGACTGACAAGTGGAAAATAGTGCGATGAAGGCGAAAAAAGTGGGTGAATTGGTGTTTCCAGAGTGAAAAAAAGGCTTCGAAAAATCGTTAAAAAGGGGGCTGAACGAGGATGAGACCAGAAATAATATGAAGAAGAGTGGGGCGTTTGGACGAGCTATACAACGTGTGTCATTGCGTACGTGTGGGTCCTGGTGCGAATAACTGACTATGGTAAGCAAAAATTCATTCAATCATAAGCATAGGTTAACTAAAAAAGACCCTCGTAACAGCAAAATTAGCCCATCTTCTCCAGCCCCTTGAGGTAGAAAATTAGAATAGGGGTCGCAGATACAAAAAGAATAGGAGAGTGTAAAGGAATGGGAGAAAGCATCGCCTCACCACCCAGCGATCAATTGATTGATTGTGTCCTAGAACGAATATTATATTATTATATTTTTCTATTCATTTTCCCGTGTCACATCCTTGTAATGTATTACCAAACAAAAACATGAATAGCTGCTTTCATAGTCCGCCGGCGTGCCGGGCGGCAGACGGTTGGTCAGCCCCTCTAAGGGCTGTAAACAAGGAGACACAAGATCAAAAACCATTTGCACGAGCCCCTGGTTGTTTGGTTTTTGTTCTTCTTTGTTTTCAACCCCTCGACCGACCGTCTGCCGCCCTCCTCTCCCCTAGCACTGTCTCGTGGCACGCCGGCCGGCCGGCGGACTATGAAAGCAGCCAATGTGCAATACGTATCGCCTTGACATCGATCGAGGAGCGGGGAGTTCAGGCGATTCGGTAACGGGTCTCCCAGTATGCCCTAGCTGTTGAGTTTTGGAACTCGACCGCGTCCTTCCTGTTACCCTTGGAGGCCACTGGGTGTTCCTGGGGGGAGAACTCTGGAACCGTTTTTATCGTGAACTGTGCCTTGGGCGGTATCTTACACATATTTCAATTAGGAGGACAAGGTGAAAATGTAGTTGGGGGGGGGGGGCCCCCATTCAAAGGGTNGTGGGGGGGGGGGGGGGGGGGGCACCCATTCAAAGGCTAGTATATCAAGGAATGAACTCAATGAAACGTGTTATGACGTGTAATATCACGGACATGCCAATTTTCAAATAAGGGCTTACGTAGGGAAGGAGCACCGCGGTGGGCAAGTTTTCTTGCTTTTTTTTTCTTTTTTTCGCACGAGGTAATCATCCCAGCTACCCAGTTGCTCCTACTCTACCTAGGCTTTTATATGAAACTAAATTTCCTCAGCTAAAACCGCATAAAAGGGCACAGATGGTCGGTTCCCATCGTCCTCTTCGCAACCGATACAGTGCTAATACAAGGACTAACACGTTAGACTGAGTTCATTTCTTGATATACTGACCTTCGGATGCCCCCTCCCCCCCCCTCCCAACTACATTTCACCGGAGGACAAAAAGGTGGCCTTGAACTTATTCAATGAGCCTTTAATTGCCATACTAAATCTTTCCAGCATTGAAGACACGCAGTCATGGATTGAAAGTTGGAAAATTGAACATAACCTTAGGAAATAGTATGATTGAACTTCTAAACCGCTCGAATCTATTTATATCATTTATTATTAGCTATAATCTGCAGCTACTGAAACTGTCAGGTCTGGTATCTTTTTCCCGAACATCGCGTCGCGCTTGCCGCAACCACCGCGTTTCGCAGAAATGCGTTGGAAGGTTGGAGCGCTTAAAGAGCCCTTCGATTATTTACATTTGCTGGTCACTTTCTTCAATCACAAGGCGGCCTTAAAAGTCAGTAATAGAGAAGGAGTTATTCCGAACGAACAAGCCTAATTCTACTCTATAATCGGCTAAGTGAGTGTTTGTCTGACCGGAAGTTCATAACTCCTGTCCCACTGAACCTAGAACATTCAAATTTGCAAGAAATACAAATGACAGGTGGGAACACTGACAGTAGGGGGTAGGAGGTGGCAACAATTGATAGGAACTGATAAAGAGCCTTAAAAGGCAAAAGCCATAGGACACATATTGGCTTTTGGCATTTGTATTAACGGTTTCGTCTTGGCACTTCGGCAGGTGGTGTAGGATGTGATGGAACCGTTGATGATTCGTGACAGGGAATGATAGCAAGTGATAGGAACTGATAAGAAACCATAGAAGGCGAGAGCCACTAGATCTGTAACGCACGTTCTGTTAATAATGGAATTCGGAATTTTAATAGGTTATGTATGATGTGACAGAATCGTAGATACTCGGTGACGGGATCGAGAATGGTTGGTGGCAGGCCAGGAGCTGATTAAACTGACAAAGGCTAATGAAAATCCTGCAAAGCGTAGAGCCACTATAATAATGGCATCAATAGTGGAGCCTTGACAGTTTGGCATGTGATGCGGAGTGTGGCGGGATCGTAGACGATCGATGATAGGAACTGATAACAGCTGATAACGACTGATAAGAGCCCTTATCAACTGAATTTAACTCCTGTGGTATTTACGATGTATTTATGATTACGACTA
>UZAF01016102.1:80643-97009 GCA_900617895.1 Haemonchus placei | reverse complement strand
ATTCGGAATTTTAATAGGTTATGTATGATGTGACAGAATCGTAGATACTCGGTGACGGGATCGAGAATGGTTGGTGGCAGGCCAGGAGCTGATTAAACTGACAAAGGCTAATGAAAATCCTGCAAAGCGTAGAGCCACTATAATAATGGCATCAATAGTGGAGCCTTGACAGTTTGGCATGTGATGCGGAGTGTGGCGGGATCGTAGACGATCGATGATAGGAACTGATAACAGCTGATAACGACTGATAAGAGCCCTTATCAACTGAATTTAACTCCTGTGGTATTTACGATGTATTTATGATTACGACTATTATATAGATTACGACTGCAACGACATCTGATAATGGTGTTATTATCACCTGAGAGAATTTTTGAGTACTACTCAATTCTTTGGTTGCCTATCAGTTAAACCTTTAATGTTTCATAATTTTCAAGATGAAGAGCAACCGATCGACATTTTTAGTCGTAGGCGTAAGCATCGGCACACCCTAAATACCACTGGCGCTGCCCTGCTTATGTCAGCTCCCCTCTTTTTGGGTCCTGTGTCAAAGTTGTGTAGAGTGTGTCCGATTCAGAAAAGCATCATTCGTTCCTAAAATCGGTGGGGGAGGGGGAGTTCGCCTAATACTAGAACCTAAGAAAGGAGGAGAGCCCTGCGTTAGCCGGGCGGTCCGACTGTCTCTATGTATAGAGCGGTAATTTTGTGGGTCTGTTTTATGCCCAATTGTACGTCCTTCCGAAAGTCACATAGGCACGACGAAGAGTGTGAATGTCACGTGTGCGCTGTGAGGAAACAGTCATGAAATGGGAAGTCAACCGATACTGTTCATAGTGGTCCTGTAACAGGTCGTAGGTAAGTGGTGAGCATGTGGTGCACGCATTAGCGTGCGTAGCCCAACTGGTAAACATAAAACAGAAAGAGGAACAGAAAGAAACAATCAAAATCAATCAAAAAAGAAAGGCAGGCAACGAAAAATATGGTGTTCTATCGATTGGCCGGGAGGCGGGCTGAGTATGGTATTTGGAGTCTGAAGCCAAGAGGCAATTAAGAAAGGTTTGGCATACCGCAAAGCGAATGAGGGAGATCGGGGAGAAGTTCCGCACCCGAGATTGTCTAGAAGAGAACCATCCATTTTGTATTACCTCCAAAGGTCGGACACTAATAAACGAATCGAGGACTCATATTATCACATTTTATAACCCCTTAAGAAGGCAGCGTGGACTATGACAAATAACCTGTATCACCTATCATGGCGCTGGCGACCGTCCTGATGTTCGTTTGACGTCCCGAGGAATCCATTCAGTAACCATCCTGGTCAACGGTCATCACAATACCGCACAACGTGCGTGGACCACCTAATCTTCGATTCCATGGCGTGAGCAATGGCATCCTTAGTCTTCATTCGATAATGGAACTCGGACTCTGAACACCCATTTGCAATTGCTTGCATAGGAAAATTTCGAGCATTGTTCTTTCCACTGCGCATTGACTGACGCCTACTGGAGTGACGGTACAGAGCGGAGGGTACAAAGAGCATCCTCCAAAATCTTAGAATTTATGTAGACAATATATTTCATTTCACGACACGATCTTATTTGACTGCACAAGTTTTCATACGCTACATATACGACGCATGGAAAACGGTGTCGGGCAAGGGCACGGGGTGGGTGGTAGGGTAGCCAGGGGGTCGTGTATGCACATTGAAAGGCACGGATCACAATAAAAATGGTTTCTGAGATTTTCCCATAGTATGAATTCGAGGCTCCGCCTTATATCGTATCTGCCGTCATAAGGCCGAAAACGTGCTATATACTGCACAATAAGGGGTCGGAGATTGTAACGTGTTAATGCCACACTATAGTGAAAAAGTTTCAACAGCGTTGTATAGGCTGCTGTATCTCAAGTGACTCCCATGTAGGAAGGTCAACAACTTGTCATGCCCCATGGCGACAGGGAAATGCGGTTTCAGACGATTTCGGCTTGATGTAGTTAGCTGTTCTCGAAGTTGGAGCATGTAGAATTCGTTCAAACACCCCTTACAAGCCACTTCCGTCATGATGATCTCGTACAACCACTACTTCCACTACTTCAAGAAACCCTAGTTTTTCGGGATTTACGTGGATTTTCTCGCTTTCTTCGCCACCGTTATGCTGCTATACATCAACACTTCCACTCTCGAATTGAAAAGAGTATCTCAAAATTATTGTGGACCGTGTCTTTAAAAATGGCGCGCAAACCATGCTGCGCTCTAGTGTTGAAGATGGAGATGAAAGGCACATAACTAAAACCGCTGCACAGTTGCACGCCCATTGGAAGATGCTCCTTGATTCTTCCGCTCTGTAGCACTCGTCCGCTTACTTAATGTTCATCCTGCCTCCACAGAGTCTAAGTCTTCGATGCGTGTGTCGAAGAAGGATTTGCCGCTGTTGAAAGGTGAGCGAAGAGTCGGATGTTCTTCGCTTCTTCACTACAACTTCGATATTCTTGAACGTCCCGCATTACCTTCTCCTCAGCTTCGGAGCTAGTTCGATCCTACCGTCAAATTCTCGATCTGCATTCACCTGAGCTACGGCTTTCAGAGACATTCGTTTCATCGAGCGAAAAGGAGCATGAGGTACCAATCCGTTCATCATGAGCATCTTCTTCATTAGGTTCAGTCTTGAGCCGATCTTCCCAGAAGCACTGTCTGATTCGGCCAACATTCGTTCCACCTGCTCGATGTTCGGTGTTCTGAACAGATGTCATCTGCAAGGCGGGGATGATGAAATTAGTGGCCGTCGACCTTCACTCCCAAGTCTTCCCATTCCAAATCACGCATGATATTCTCGAGAGCGGCAGTGAAAACGTTGGGCGAGATGGTAATACTCTGCCAAACTCCGCTCTTAACGTTGACATTGACTTCTTTATATGATGGCGAAATCCTGGCCCTGAAGTTGTCGTAGAGTTCACGAAGCATCCTTCAGTGTCCTGCATCTCACGATACTTCAGTGACAGTGTGGACGTGGTCGATTGCACTGAACACTCTGAAAGCATGCCTGCTTGCGTGGCTGTACTTCATCTAGTATTCTACCAATTCTGTCGAGGATGACGCGTGTGGAAGGCTCGTAAATTACAGACAGCAGGTAGATTGGGTGATAGATGCCAATATCGTCAGGATCTCGCTTCTTAACGCAGTCTTGCAAGTTTTCCACCACACTTTGCATTATGACGGGTACCGCGGAGAAAGCCTAGCCATGTTTCTCACGACAACTGGTGGAAGGCTCCACAGACTTCTAGACTTCCTGGTTTAATCCTGTCGGGGAGCCGTACTATTTTTCATCAACGTGAATGCATGTCGAATTTTAAAAGTCCTTGTCCAAATGGTAGGTTGACAGGTAGACGCGGCTGTCGAGGAGAATCGAGTAGGACTCGTGTATGACCTTCCTCATTGTACTTTGAAGTGCAGTAACATTTCCACGATGGAAAGACGTCTTGCTCTTGAAATTGGAGAAGCTCCGTCGGGATGTGCGAAGGCCGTTTCCTGCCTCGCCGGCTTCTGCCAGAACTGCTGTCATCTTTTTTTCTGATCTTTTTCATCACTTCTCTGCATAGCTTCACAAGCTCGGACGCTGGCTGGTTACTGCCTGCAGGCTGCGCGATTCTACGCTGGCGTATCAGCTCGAGATTTTTTGAAGAAGCACTGTTCACGGAATTTTCAGACTCTCTGCTATCCTGCCACTATCGTGAATATGTCCGAGGAGCCGAACGTGTTCTTCATCGATATTGTCGCTAACAGAGTCTCGCAAGTAAAGTGATCACAATTGACAACAGACATGGGGTTTCGTTTTCTGTACCTCGTGCTCTCTGTCCATATACTCTCTCCACACACAAAAGGAATTCAGAACGAAAGAGGTGATGGTCTGATTTCGTTTAGAACTTCTAACAGCAGCGACGTCAGCAGGGCAACACGTTCAATTGAAGATGATGTTATAATATTTCATTATGAAACTATGCCTAAAAACACTAGCCTTTCTATACGTACCCCTTCCTAGTTTGTCTTTGATGAAACCTTCTTCTCTGTATCGTTTAATAGCCATCTGTACAGATATTATAGGAACCACAAGAATTTTTGTTTACCCTTCCGCCTCTCGCATGCCAATGATTGCAAGTGGCATTAAAGGAGCTTCCGCGTTCTGAATGATATTGGGATTTTCACTCCAGTAACCATGCATATTGCAAGAAAACCTACTTGTGCATCTAATTTACAGCGGGTGAAGTGTATTTCGTAAACTACTCCTACCTTATAAGTTTCTGAATTTTGGCGCCCGTAACCTTAGGACACCCTGTACTTGTAATAACGAGGTTACTAAAAATCTGCTTGTAGAAGAAGCAAAGTGGTAAAAGAATAGGTCGTGTCGAGTTTTTTCCATGTTTCCTGTGAGAAATTTGCTATGCGTAAATAACACTTCGGATTCTCCTTTTTCATTGAAAGCTCTACACCCTCAATATTAGCTCTGAATCAGGAGCGATTTTTTCTGTAAGCCATCTTCGCTTTGTCCGAATAGAAAATCGCATAATATCACAAATGCGATTACTCAGAGAAAGAAGTATTCAGAGACTTCCATGTTCGGTCTTCTTGAAACCTGGGCATATTGTATAATGTTTTTCCACTGTTTTGCCGTACAGGTTTGTTAAGGCAGAAACCGCTTTATTGGTCGACGTTTCGAGAAACCTTAACAAACCTTTACGGCAAAACAGTGGAAAAACAGTATTCAGAGACTTCAGCTCGGCTAAGTCTACTATGTTAGCTACCATCAACTTTCCCAGCCGACTCCTTGTGTCCTCAAGTTTCAACGGTCTGGGTCCCAACTAACAGTATTTACACACGCCCAGTCGTTCAGGGCGGAGTTTAATCTTGCAAGCTTCCATCACTGTTCCTATGTTGCCTCCTGTATTCCTTCCAAGTTTGGTCGCTCTAGGTCCATTCTGACATTTCTCTGCAAACCCCGCCCCTGAAGGAGCTATGAATTTCTGGCCAAACTGTGGGCGGAGTCCGGTCCTGCCACCCACCATAAATGCTCCCATCCTGCCGCCTGTGATCGTGCCAAATTTGAACTTTCTAGATCCACAGGGACAGGAGTTATGAATTTCCGCCCAAACTCCGCCCATTGTGGGCGGAGTCCGGTCCTGCCACCCACCATAAGTGTTCCCATCCTGCCGCCTGTACTCCTACCAAATCTGAACGCTCTAGGTCCAAATCTAAGTTTTTCACGTAAACCCCGCCCCCTGTGGGCGGAGCTAAATCCTGCCACCCATTATAAGCGTTCCCATCCTATCTTGGGGACTCCTACCAAATAAGGACGCTCTAGGTCCACGGGGACTGCAGTTACGATTTTCCGCACAAACCCCGCCCCCTGTGGGTGGAGTCCGGACCTGCCACCCACCATAAGTGTTCCCATGCTGCCGCCTGTACTCCTACCAAATTTGAACTCTCTAGGTCGACGGGAACCCGAGTTGTGAATTTCCGGACACACACATACACACATACACACATACACACATACACACATACACACATACACACATACACATACACATACACATACACACATACACATACACATACACATACACATACACATACACACACACACTTAGCGCGTTATATATAGTAGGATAGAGGAATTAGAAGGAGTAAGGCGGTAAGTTGAAGAAGATTGAGGAAGAAGTTGATGAAGAAGATTAATAAACATGTAGAACCCACTTGGGTGCTAAGTGGGTTGGGGGACCACGCGGCGCGGCACCCTGCGCCCTCTCCAGCGAGATAGTAGTGGGCCTGAGTCTGGGAAGTAATGGTGAGGTTGCACTGATGTGTTTCGTGATTCAGAACAAACTAGCTCGCATGTTGATATGCTTGCATATTATGGATAGTCTTCTTCTGAGCCGACAAAACCTATTTTTTTAAGAAGGAAAGGGGCTCCGGGGTGGGTGAGATGGTTGTCTCGTGCAAATAGCTGAGATGATATAAAAGTTGAATGTCAATTGGCTCACCTACCCCGGAGCTCCTACCCTTCCTGAAATTAGGTGAAAAATACGCAGTTATAACATAAGAAGCAATGAAACGTCCCTAAACACCATAACGGGCTCGCCTACCCTTCCTTGTCTACTCTCTCTGGAGAGGGCGCAGGGTGCCGCGCCGCATGGTCCCCCCCCCCAACCCACTTAGCACCCCCATTTGTATTCAACGATCCACATGCGCGAAAATAATACAAACCCTCGCACCATTCAAACGGCACCATCGCGAAATCGCAGCGGGCTGCGCCGCGCATGTGCGGGCGTGAGCTAGTTTCATCGAAGATAACATCGAACGCTCTCCCTTTCCCTCTCACTGAAAAGCACTGTTTTGTTCGCTGCTTAAGTGGAGAAAGCTGAAATTGTGATCACTCTTCACCGGCGTAGAAGGTCGACCATTCCTCGTCCATTACGACACTCCTTACCGTTCTGGTAGAGGAAATAACCCGCGGCTGCACTCCTTATTGTTAGAAGCGGGCCTACGCAGGCATTCTCTCTCTTGTATGTTCTGCCTGCAGTAGGGTAATTTCTCGGTGTTAAATATAAATCTTCGTCACCACTAAAACACTTCATTCATTTCTTGAAGAAAGGTAACAATCTCTCTAAGTTGAAAAAGGCGGCATTCTAACCGTTTATAAGACACCACAGATGTATTTTTGCTCATCAGCGTAGCGCCCAGCCAAAGGCAGCATTAGTTCTGCTAAGTTTCCGAAAGCACATCCAAATTCACCACCCAAACTGCATCCAGTGATGAACTCATTGGGCGCCCAGAAGCGTGCATAGCAATGAATATACCTCAACTCGGATAGCTGTTTTACATCAGGATTTAACTTGTTGAGAACTACAAGAATGTTACTCGGAATTTTGAATTGCCGCGTGTCACAGTAGAACGTTATGTCCGTGCGGGGTCCTGACATGGATTCTTGGCAGAATCTTCTCGTACCGCCCGCCACCCGGCGCCGCGAGTTGGTGACTGGGCGTTTGTGGCTGGGTTTTGATGTGGGTGACTGGTTTTTCCATGTTTGTGTCGAATTCTTTTCTGATATTGATTAGTGTTATTTGGGATATTTGTTGTGCTTTGTGCCTGTAGCTCTCATTGCTACAATTTCAGTTCACGCGGCTCTACCGCGCAAGTTCGGGTCCTTTATTTCATCTTTCACAATTAAATAATGGCACTCAAAAGAATCCAGAAGGTTCGTTTCGTTGGTTTGTTGCTGCGCGCTCAGATCGTCGGTTTAAGTCCACAGTAAATGTCGTTCGGTAGAGGACGGTGGCTGTTCGGCGGGCTGGCGTGATGGCAATCGATTTTTCATGTACCTTGCTTTACATGCGTTATGCACGCATTCACAAACTAGCGGTTCTCGTGGTTGGATTGAATGTTTCTAGGAATTGCAAGATCTTGGACGCGATCCACCGGCACAATGTTCAGCTGGTCCTGTAGGAGATGATCTGTTTCATTGGCAAGCGACAATCATGGGTCCTCCTGAATCACCATATCAAGGAGGAGTCTTTTTTCTGACTATTCACTTCCCGACAGATTATCCATTCAAACCTCCGAAGGTAATTTTTACATTTTGACAAAAATTACGTCAGAGTAGGTGAGATGAGTCAGCTCAAGAGGTTTCTGCATTGTCTTTATTGAATTTTGGATACAAAGCAGATAAAGTCGAGTAATACTTTAATATGTTTCATGATAAAACACAGCGTTGGGAACGGTACACGACCGCATTTAACGCACTTTGCCGTACCCTTGTGAACTTCGTCAACCTCTTAGGGGTCCAATGCACTTAACTGCAACTGAGTTCTGCAATAGCTTACTCTGGGCTTGCTTCAAATGCAGAGAATTGGTAAGATTTTTCGTAGCACATTTGGTGACTTCATGGAAAATCGTGTTGTATTCTTAAGAACCACATGGAGAAAATTCTGTGCCGCTTCAAAACACCGCAATCCTTGAACAGGTTTTCGGCCTTTATTGGTCGTGATCTATGCTCATTTCATCTTGTACGAGCTTTCTAAGCAACCAAATGCGCGCCTCATAAATGTTCCAGTAGGCAATATTGTCGAAGACCAGCTCCTTCTAATAGTTCTATATGTTATTTTTTGTTTGGAAGTCGCACTCGCGAGTTTGTGCCTTACAACCGGCTCTTCATATGTTTTAAAAGGCAGGATTAGGAGAATAAGGTTATAAATTCGAAGCGAAGAGTAGTTTGTTATCACGTTCATCGATGTAAACGCTGATTTCCTTTTTTTGTTGCTAATTGTTGTCCTCTCACTCGCTAAGTAATCGTAATACAACATGCAATTTGGAGTGTTTTACCGATAGAATCGATCATTCTTGGATTATTATGGGGTCTCTTCGGATGCTTCACTTATCAGTCCTATGGGTTTGTTCGTGATAAAATATAATGCCAGTATAGAACACGTTATGTGTAGAATATTTCCTCAAGTAAGTATTCAGGACCTTTCACCTTTCGTAATCTATACTGTGACTTTTACGGCCAGAGTTTTAGTGACCAACAAATCTGCCTTTATTTACAACTTTCGTTTCTTCGACAGTAACGTTGAAGTCTTTTGAAAATTTTCTATAACAGGGGAGTGTTCTTGTTGCGGTGAGAGGATTGGACGGTGGCATAGATTAGTCCCATGGTGAGAGTACTCGTTGAAGTCTAATTCATATTCGTAGTGTTATTCGTGCTCTACAGCGGCTTGCAAGGGTTCACGATGAACAGTTCATCAACTTTATTCCCCATCGTTAATCCTGTACTACAGCCAAACACAGTTGTGAAAGGAATGTGTTCTTTTGAATGTTCAGTACGATGGATTTGTGTTTGCCATTGCTATGTACATCACAATGGCTAAAAGATAAAATGTGGAAGTCTGAATTTTCAATTTTGTTTATAGGTGCGAAACGTTCTAGTTACCGAATACAATTCAAAAACAAGTTCATGGTCCATACGTATGGTGACGTGTTTACTTCCACCTATCACAACTGTGGTAAATTAATTTGGTTAGGGATTAAGCGGGATAGGAATAGTTTAGGCTGCTAATGGAACGAAGGTCGAATCAAGAAGAATAGGGTGTCAGTGGAGGATCAGCTGGAAATGCACAAGTATCTTTTATAAGGGCGATCTCGTGTGTAATAGAAGATTGTTCTCCCCACCCCACAGTCAGCCACAGTGTGAGGGATGTTTGTATGTTAAAACGAGGTGTAAGTTGCGTCTATATTTCTAGAATTGCTCGAATTCCAGAGGAACTACGACTGCATTTGACATCTTTCTCATCTAGCATAAATGTCCAATGTTTTTTTTAAATTAAGACCGAAATCTCTAATGCACTACCTACATAGCAATATTATCGCATCCGCAGGGTGGAGTTCTGCAATCCGAGGTGTTCATTATTGATAAAGATGTAGGATAACCTTGTAACTCCTTTCATCAATTGCAATAAATATTCAAGTCGAGATAGCACCGTCAAGATTCACCGCTCAGTTGAAGGGCAGTGTTTTTCATTTACTACCCATAACTTTTTTTATTTACTACACGTAACTGGAATCTTTCGCATTTATTTTGAACTTGAAAGCTCTGTTCCGACCATTACTACGTACATTTTAATGTTAAGGTCGCGTTTACTACTAGAATCTATCATCCAAATATAAATTCCAACGGCAGTATTTGTTTGGATATTCTCAGATCGCAATGGTCTCCAGCGTTGACAATATCTAAAGGTGGATTTTGTGAAGAAGTAGACTCTATCAGCAACAAACATTTCATGTCGTGTTCTGAGGTAGTATTTTTCAGTCCTGTTGTCAATCTGCTCACTCCTGTGTGATCCAAATCCCGATGATCCTTTGGTGCCCGAAATTGCTCGAATCTATAAGACAGATCGCGACCGGTGAGTCTTTTCAGTAGCAAAAGGAACCCCGTGAAAGTTTATTGAATCATGGTCGCAAAGTGATGGGCTCCTAGAGGTCAAAACTTCCTAAATTTCTTTGTGTCAGTTTTGCAAAAAAAGCTATACAACATGAGAATTTTTTCATTTTTGATTCTCTTTTTTGAGGCGAGCTCGCACCACATTGATTTCTTATTCTTCCTATGTGAAAGTTTTACAAAGGGAGAGCTAGCGATCTTGGACGTGCAGTTTCGGTTCGAGCAATGAGCAATAGTTCTTTCGTTGTTAAGACGGAGTAAAACCGATCCGTTCAATTTACACCCAGATGTTGGTCAGAGAGGTCTCTTCTCAAGGGTAAGAGAAAAAGCTTTCCAATAAGAGTTTTTTTTTTTTGAGGCATCGATTTTTCTCCATTTTTTTTCTCTCAGGGTTTCTTTTCGAAGGCGGTTCCGTCCGCCCAAGTTCGAAGAAATTTGTTCTCAGCTTCAATTCCGCTGCTAGAAACGTGGATATTTTTTTTTCTATGTTTTTGCTAGTTGGTTCGCTTGGCGGTGAAGGTGTACTTCTTATCCCAAACGTATAGGAAGAAAGCCTATTCACCGCTCAACAGCATTGGTTCAGTGATCGAAGAAGCGAAGTTGCATGTTGACTGCGAGCGGTTATTGAGGGCCCCAAGTTGTTTCCATTATCGTAAAGCGGCTGAAATCGAAACGTAAGGCAACTCCAGCTGCTCGCTTTGAAAAATTGATTGTTTGACTCAGAACTTATTATTTTTCCGTTAGTCACAGATAAAAGCTCGACACATGGAAAGATTTCATCTGTATGTAGCCGAACTATGCATAGTACTACTACATTTTGGCCCGAATTTTCGGCAGAAGTTGTTCACGTTAGGACAGAAACACATACTTTTGTCAGAGAGGGATCGAAGTCGTGTGTGCTTACTTATAAACCATCTTGATGCAACAAAATTGCCGTTGTGTCGAAGAAAAATGTGACGTTGATTGAGGGAGAAGTAACCGTTAGCAAACTGATCCGTTGTGTGCAAAGGAGGACGAAAGGTAAGGCGAAGGATTTGCGCTGAAGTCGAGAAAAATCTCATTTTCATCCCCTCTTCTACTTGTTCTCGTGTTGTCAATTACTGTCCCTGAAATATGCAGGATCAAGCAGGCCCGAATTTGGCTCACAATTAGTTTTTTTTTTCTTGTGTTGAAATTTGATTTTTTTTTAAATCAGAACGTACGTAACATGCCTAGTTGTTTGGATACTGGCATCAGAGTATAACCAGATGCCCACATCACATTTAAAGCAATTTTTCTTGGGAAAATTGGCTTGTTATGAAGCAAGAGTTTAAGGAGCATCGACGGATATTTATTTAGTTCTCTGAAATGCTAATAGTAATATTAATACTATTTGATAACTGGCGTCATAAATTGCTTTGGCTACATCAGCTATCAAATAGTGTTTTTATGCCATTGAAAGCTTGTGTAATGAATGGCACCAACCACAGTTTGAGTGGACGACTGAATTACTGAAAGTGAAGTTACTTGTATGCAAAACATGTAACCTGTAAATGCTGAAGCGCATCAATCACGAGCGGATTACATACAGTTTCTTAGAGACATAAGATTCGGTATTCAGAGATGATTAATCTGTTTGGATAGCTAGGCAGATGTCATTGAATTCATGATTCACGATATTTCTGAGGTACCCTTTTTAGCTTGAAAGGCGGAAGTGTTGGTGTAGAGGAGTATATCTTGAGAAAGCAAGAAAATCCACCTACTTCGAGGCTTGTTAAAAGTAGTGGTAGTGGAGGCTGTGCGAGATAACCGTGACCGGAATGGCTTGTAGCGGGGGTTTGGACGAGATCTAACTTGCTCCCATTGCGCAAAAATAAGATTACACCAAGCCGAAATTGTACGAAACTGCTTTTCCTTGTCGCCCTGGGTTATGGCAAGGTGTTTGAACTTCTTACATGGAAGCCTCTTGAGATGGTGCAGCCTCTGCAAAGCCAATGAAACTCGTCCACTGTGGGTGTGGCATTCACACGATACATGTGGCCCCTTATTGTGCTCGATCATATAGCGGCAGGTATGGCATAAGGTGCAGCCTCGAATTAATACTATGGGGAAATCTCAAAAACCACTTTTATCGTGAACTGTGCATTTAAAGAGACTGTGATTGATTATAAACCACCAGTTGGGCTACACACGCTAACGCGTGCACCACAACCCACTACCGCTTACGCTTAGAGGACCAATATAACCAATCGGATCGCCCGGCTAACGCCGGGCTCTCCTTATTGGGTTGAAGTTGAGCCGCCGTCTGCACTCTCCCAAGTTTAAAAAATCTGATCCAAGAAAACATATTTCTAGCGATACACACACACCGACACATTTCCTGCCTTGGGTTCATTCCTTTTTATTCCAACTTGACTGCTGGATCCAGTTTAGCTACCTTCTACTACTACCATAGGTGTACCAAATCTGCTGCCTGCACTCGTTCCAAATTTTAACGCCCCATGTCAAAATTAGCAATTTTCGCGTGCGTCACGCCTTCTGTCAATGATGCCATCTCTCATCAGCATTCCCATTCTGCCGACTTTATTCCTAGCAAATTTCAATGCCCCTGGTCCAAACTGCCAATTTTCAAGCACGCCCCGCCCAGAGTCGAGAATTGTTACCTACCATGAGTGTTCCCCCCTTGCCAATCCTGTTATTTAAACCTCTAATGAATTTGAACACCCTAGATGCGCTGAAACTCCGGCCATTATTGGGGGAGTCCACTCTTGCCCACTAACATAAATGGTCCCCATCCACCCGTGTACTCCTACCAAATTTGAACGCCCTAGATGCACGGGAACAGTAGTTGTAAATTTTTGCTCAAACCCCGCCCATTGTGGGCGGAGGCTGATCCTGCCCCCCCCCCCTTCCCCCCACCAAAAGTGTCTCCATCCTGCCGCCTGTACTGCTACCAAATTTGAACGCTTCAGGTACACTGGGACAGAAGTTATGAATTTCCGGTCAGACATACACACACAAACACACCAACAGAGGCTCTTAGCCGATTAAATATATAGAAATAGATAGCAACAGGAAGCGTATAAAACATACAAACATAATAGCATTGAGTGCAACAGTTGGATTAAGATTATATTTTACCAGTGCAATTTTACCCTGCTTGCCCTCATCTGCTTCTGCTTCTATGGCTCTTCATCGAAGCATCGAAGAGGGTAAAGGCGAAATATTCCATACATCTTACTCTATCTTTTGGTCAATTGGTGGCAAGATTCTCTGACGCTCGGAATCACTATTGATGCTTTTTTCTTTGAAGACGACGATAAATGATGGAAGATGTTTGTTTTCACCTATGATCAACATTTCCTTAAAATGTCCTTATGCATTTGAGTTCCAATCAAAGTCGTAGTGGTTACATTTAGAGAAGGTGATGGTAGTCAGTGATTGTCACTAGCGAAGAATTTAGACACAACCGAATGCCGTCCCCGGCTGAGCTGGCCATCATTTTTTGCCTGCCATCGGTAACATTGTCGCTAATGCATAAAAAGTAGCTTGAATTGCCAAGTAGTTAACTGAAATGGTTTGCGGGGCCAAGTGGAAAGCAACTAGTCTTTTTATCGTCCAAGAAAAACTTTGTATCAACCGACATACAAAGTGAAGGGCAAATATCGATTCGGGACTTGATCCTCTGTCTACGTGGCAACGCCGGGCCACTGAGCGCTTCTACGCTGCTTATGAGTGCTTAAAGAAAAAGAATTTATTGAGTTGAGGCGTTCGGTTTTTTTCAACTCAAGTGTGGTTCATGTGAAGCGCTCAGATCTTGACACTTCGGAGTTGTAATTCTGAGTTTGACAATCCTTCTAGTCGTTCTCGTTCTTTGATTTTTTTTGCAAAAACAGATTCTGATGGCTTGTTTGTTCTGTTGTGTTTCATCATGACCAACAAGTAGGGGTGCGTCCGTTCCACGCGTCCGCCGAAGCTGGGTCACGCCGCAGCTCTGACATGCGTCGCTTCATCCCGCGATTTTTGACAGACGTCGCAGTTGTCAGTAGGGCATACGATTCTGTACACGGCAGTCAACCTAAAGGAAGGGTAACACGGGCCAATGCAAATCGTTCGCTTTAGTGACACTGAGTGGTACTGTAATGTCGTCTCGAGGGCGCACAGAGCCGCGCTGCGCGCGGACTGGGCCGGGTGACCCGGTTTCTGACGGACGTGCGGAGCGGGCGTTCCCCAATGAGTAGAGATGGGGACTGGTTTTGGACGTTTTGGGGGAGAGTTGGTTTTATAACAGTATTTTACTATGGAATTTTCGTTGATTCGGACACTCATTTAATCATTCACGTTTTGCCTATTCAAGGAGTTAGTTCAACGTGGTACTTTTCCTGTTTAAAAGCACAGTTCACGATGGTTTTGGGTAATCGATTTTAATGAAAAGTGGATGGCAAGTTCGAAAATAGTGCGATAAAGGTGGAGAAACTGCGTGGATCGGTGTTTCCAAAGTGAAAAAGGCTCCGAAAAGCCGTTAAAAAGGGGGCTGGACGAGAATGAAACCAGAAAAATGGAGAAGAGTGAGGCGTTAGGACGAGCTATACGATGTGTCTCACTGTGTGCGCGGGTCCTGGTGCGGATAACAGAATATAGTAAGCAAAAATTCACTTATAAGCATAAGTAAACAAAAAAAACCTTAGTAACAGCAAAAGTAGCTCACCTTTTTCAGGCTCTGGGGGTAGGAAATTAAATAAGGGATCACGGCAGCAAAAAGAATAACGGAGGAAAAAGAATGGGAGAAAAACATCGCCTCATCACTCGGCGAGCAGCTGATTGTGTGTGGGTCCTAGACCGAATAGTTGCAATCTGTATTGTCTCGACACTCGTCTGACGTGAATCGATCGAGAGGTGATAAAGCCAATGACGTGCCCGCCCATTGAATTATCGTGAACTGTGTCTTTAAAGGCACAGTTCACGATAATTTTGGGTAGCCAAGATTATGACGAAGAATGGAAGATAAGATGGAAAATAGTGCGACGGAGGTGAAGGAACTGCGTGGATCGATGTTTCCGAAGTGAAAAAAGGCTTCGGAAGTCGTGCCAAAAGGCAGCAACAGGGCTTCCACCGTGCCGTAACCGTCGAGTTCTTGAGCGTAAGCGGGTCCTTTCTATGACCCTCAGGGGCCACTGAGTTGCCATAGGGAAGAACTCACTAACCATTTTTATCTTGAACCGTGCCTTTAAATTTGGGGCAGTCAGATTGTAAAGGATTGCAGAGAACGTACACATTACTTTACAAGCTAAGGCCTTGATTCTAGTATGATAGTTAATCGGCTGGATGTCTGACCGAAAACTCATAACTTCTGTCCCTCTAGACCTACAGCGTTGCAATTTCATAGGAGTCCAGGCAGCAGTATAGTAATGCTGATGGTAGGTGGCACGACTAGACTCTGGCCGCAAAAAGCTGGGTTTAGGCGAAAGTTTTCAAATTCGGTCTAGGGCGTTCAAATTTAGTAAGAGTATAAGCGGCAGGGTGGGAACAGTGGTGTCAGGTGGCGGGAATAGACACCGTTCAAAAGGGGCGAAGCGTGAGCGAAGTTTGTAAAGGCACAGTTCATGATAATTTTGGGTAATCCAGATTATAACGAAAAATGGAAGATAAGATGGAAAATAGTGCGATGAAGGCGAAGGAACTGCATGAATAGGTGTTGTGAAAGTTAAAAAATTCTCCAAAAATTGTTAAAAAGGGAAAGGACGAGAATTAGACCAAAGGAATGGAGAGGAGTGGGGCGTTTGGACGAGATATAGGATTGGGTCAATGCATGCATGTGGTGCAAATAACTTACTACGGTAAGCAAAAATTTATCACTTATAAGTATAAGTAAACGAAAAACCCTAGTAATAGTGAAGTAGCTCAACTTTTTCTGCCTCTTGGGGTTAGAAATGAAATAAGGGATGGTGGCGGCAGATGGAATAACAGAGAAAAAAGAGTGGGAGAAAAACATCTCATCATTCGGCGACCAGTTGTGCGGGTCTTAGAACGAATAACTGCAATCCGTTTCGCCTTGACACTCCTTTGACGTACATCGATCGAGGGGCGGAAAGGACGCGCGAGCCGGGAGCAGGGCTTCAACTATGCCGTAACCGTCGAGTTTTTGGGGCGCAGAATTGTCCTTTCTATTGCCCTCGGGGCCACTGAGTATTCCTAAGGGAAGAACGGAAAGCAGTAACCATTTTTGTAGTAAACGTGCCTTTAATTTGAGTCAAGAGGGTTAGAATTGACGCTCGCTCATGACTGGCAAGGCCCTCAGGAAGTGTATTTTATATATATATATATATATATATATATATATATCCTAAAGTGTTGTCTGAAATTTGCTCTGTTTTATCTCATTGTTCAATGACGTTTTTTTTCAGGTA
>UZAF01016102.1:28770-80638 GCA_900617895.1 Haemonchus placei | reverse complement strand
TTATATATATATATATATATATATATATATATATATCCTAAAGTGTTGTCTGAAATTTGCTCTGTTTTATCTCATTGTTCAATGACGTTTTTTTTCAGGTACAATCAACTGGCACGTGAATGGACTCAGAAGTATGCGATGTGACCATCGCTATGCTTGGACGTTGTGTAAAAAAATCTTTTCAATGTCTCCAATCCCAACTATGTCTTTTGTGTTTCGTTCCGCATGCTTTTCTTCTATCGTCCGGTTTCCGTAATTCGTAATCTATTTTTCGGAAGCGTTTCAAGAGATAAATTTTTCTTACAATGGGTTGTATTTTTTCTTTTATTTGATAACGGTGGTTGTAAATCCATCCTACAGATTCCGTGGCATGATAGCCAAGTAAGAAACATGATGGGTTCTTCGGTATTCTAGTCGGAGAGCTCATGTCACACACATCATTCGTGCCATTCTGTACATTTATTGATACTACATTCTGGGCGGAGTTGAACAGAAGAAAATTACATGAGTGGCGTCTTGACGAGACTCCGCGAGAAATAAGTGGGCAGTTTTCTCTGTGTGAGTCAGTTACCTTATTACAGAACTTGGGGTACTTTGATTCACTATGTTGATGCTTTAGTGTTTCGCTCGTGAAGGTTGAGCTTCAAGAAAGGAGAAAAGCGTTCCTCTTTCGAAGCAGTATTGTTTATATTTCTATTTTGTTGAGTCAAGCTTGCCCAATATGGGAAATGGCTGTTACATTACGATTGAGAGCAGTGTGATCGTAACTGTTAATTGGATGGAATGCCTACAGGCGAGCATTCGTGTAGTTTTACAGAAATTTCCAAAGTAGGGGTAAGCCGTTGAACCACAGGAACGTTTTGAATACCAGGAAGTGGGGTAGTTATGTTAGCTGTGACAGTTTTATCGTTGCCGCGTGTACTGGCTGCCTTGAACTGGGATTCCAGTCATATTACGCGTTCTCCGATTCAGTAAAGATTACGTTGTTCGCTTCAACAATTATCAGGGATCTTTCACTATATTCATTCTTCGGATTTGCTAAACTTTGCCACGAAGGTGAGAAGAGGTATCTCCGTACTGATGTTTTGGAAATTGAGCAACCAGAGATGTTATTCTAGTTCCTAGATTGCACTCTGGGTCGCTAGGATTGAGATTGCTTGATATTTTCATGCTGAGCTAAAGGCGACATTTTAAGTTGATACGACGGGATATGAGTGCCGGCTATCGCTGAGTCATGACAGTTTCGAACGTCATTCGCCAGGAGCCTACCACGGTCGCCTTATTCTGCTAAACACCCTAGAAAATTTTAAAGGAGTGGATCGAAAAGCATTACTTTTTGAGGAGGCTTGCAAGGTGAACCTGAATTCGCCTTTTTAACTCTCTCCATGAAGACTCTTAAGGTGTTCTCCATTTCTTATCTTTAATTTTTTAGTATTTGCATGAACAGGCTTCCACATGTTGTTTGATCACATTTTTGGGCGTTGGTGTTGACTTTCCTTAACCTTTTGTTTGCTTTTTCTCTGCTTTAGAGTAATTCTTGTTAGCTTACACTGTTTTAGCAAGGAATGTAAACTGTTGGCGCTTGGTGTCACCCTCAGGTTCTTTGATGATAACAGTTTCAAGCGAGAAAGCTCTATTTTTGGAAAGATTCCAAAAATTAAACTAGATCACAAAAGACGGAATTATGGGTGGTTTTAATGCTCTTGTTGTTTGCTATTTTGTGCTTACTTTTTTAGATTATAGGTTTGGGAAAATATCGAGTCCGGAGAATGGCTGTTGTACCCAGAGCGACTGGTTCCATTTGTGCTCACAGTGTATGCTGACCTAAAAAAATTCCATTATTACTATTGGAACTGTTTTCCAGCCTTGTGCTTCCCTGAAAATGTAAAAGAGAAGGTTCGAAGGTTGCTCTTTGTTTTCCTTGTTGAATTTGTTCCTAACCCGTATAAGACGAGAATTTTTCAAACCATCGACTTAGTTACCATGACTGAAGGTATTGGACTACTAGGATCGGGGTTTCTCCTAGTGATAGTTTGGGAACTCAGCTTGAATTTTTTAGTTCATGATATCATTTGTCAGTTATGCATATCATTACTTGTAATATCAGTGACGAAACATCTGTGAATTACTTGGCTCGGTAGAAGTTCCAATGAGCCCATGGGAGTAGTCAGATACACCAGATGCAAATTTATATCTACATTAACCTCTGTTCAAAAAATTGCACAATTTTCAAGGAGCGTTGAATATTAACTTTTACGAAGCGAGGGCAGTCATAGTAAATCAAATGAAAGCGTTGGATCGAGAGAGTGCGGTGTTAGTAGCAGTTGTCTTGAAGCGTGCCATTTCTTTGGATTTTTTCGAACCTTTTCTGGTCGGTCGATGAGACGCTGTGCAAGACTTATGTCGATTTTTTTCAGTAGTTCCTGACCCAGCTGATCAGTTGTTTGGCTAATTCGGTACAACAACTCTTCGCATATAATATATTCAAAAATTTTAAGCTGCTTTCTCACAGGGTTATTAAGCTGTCCTCCGTCACCGAACTCGATTATCTCATCACATAGATTTCCGAGCACAAATCGTGATTGGTTTTTAGGCCAGACAGTCTAATGAAAAGCTACTTTATACCTTGAAACCCAATCGCAATAGCACTCGCACCATACCTCCAAACATTTTCTGTGGTATATCACGCGCTCGAAGTTGCAAAATTTGTGGTAATCATAGTTCTATGGGTGCTCCTCATCAACGATACAACCACCCACCACGCAAATTACTCGCGCAATCCCGCATGTAGCTTTGATATGGTCTTGCTGTGCCTTCATTCGGGCCTATCTTTTACTTTCTATAGCCCGCCGGCAGTAAGACTCTGTTGATCGTGAAACTGACCCATCCATATTTCTTGGATGTTTCACATTGTGGAATGGCACATAGACAATTCAAGTCCCTTCTCATTAATTTTAATAATTGACTGGTGGTAATTTTACTAGTACTACCTGATCTAGGCCGTACAAATTTCAATTGCAGTTCCTTATCAATCTCGTATGTAAATTCCATGCTACTCCTTTGAAAATTGGGTAACTCATGAGTATGGTTTGCAAAGGTGTTTGTGTTTCTTATACAACTTGCAAATGCGATTTTTTTGTGTTTGACAAGTGTTGTAGTAGTCAGGAGGTGCTGATACTGTTACTGATACTTATCATTTTCGCACCTAACCCATGATCTCATTGGGGTATAGAAACCCCTCAAATGGATGTACTATTCAGTTCATGTTCTAACCTGTCTTGCTATTCTCACGATACATTTTCTTATAGTTAAACTGATCTCCAGGTGCTGTGAGCAAAAAGAGCAGAAATAGCTGGCCTCTACAGAACCCACTCTGAGTTGTATATCTCTTGGTGGTATTTTCACAAGGTAGCATCCCTGCTTATGTTCGTGCAGCACTCCGGAAGTCGATTTTCTAGGTCTCTGATTATTTCAAAAGTGGGCCTCTGCCTCAGCACCAGCGCAGGAGAATTCATGCAGATCAAAGTCACACAGGTCCGCAAACGCGTTAGCTCCTTAGTAATTGTAACGCACTCGTCCTTCCTGTTCATTTTACGGGCCGATTCATAGCACATCCATAGTCTTACCAGCTGTGATGTCTTCTTCACATGAATGTTTGGCTAGGGCCATATTATGCACATTTTCGTGGCGCTCAAAGCTGTGATCACCTTTGTGAGTAGCCATTTTAGACTTCCAGAACATTAAGGTGCTCTTTAACACTGACACTTTGCTGCTCCAACTTACACTCTTCCCTACTCAGTAGCATGGTGAGATACGCAACAACCGAAATGATGCAGTAGCCTTCCTTCTTTTTTTTCGTTCGAAATTTTTTCGTTCCAGGTCTCCACCTTTGTTGATAATGGCACACTGATGAATTATTTCTATGACACAAAAGTTCATGCTTTTCTGTTAAACTCTGAAGGGAATTGTTCGTCTCTGCAGGATTTAGGTGGCGCTGAAGATGCTGCAGACGTAAAGGTAGGCAGATTTGAACGACTGGTCTACTGTTAACAAAATGGCTTACATAACTTGAGTGTATTTGAACCGAAAAGATTCATCAGGCTGGCTTACTGCTTAAATAGACTTTGCCAAGTTCTTGGAGTGACAGTTGGAGCAGATGCAAGAAAAATGCTGACCCTCATCCGAGTTGTGGATGATAATCGTTTCCAAAGATTTTCAAGAAAAAATTTAGTGGATATAGTAAAGCTATTAGCATTGGACCCTGCATCTAAATCTATAAATATTTATATGCAACCTTCAAAAGCTTTCGGACTTTTAAGATCATTTACTTGTTTAAAGGCATGCATAGTCGATGTTGCACCATTGAAAAACCTGTTAGGATGTTTAGGCTATTCAAAAATTTAGTATCTAATTTAGATAGTCTTTGCTGATCCGTCACCAGTGGTTGACTGCGCAGGATGGCCTCTTCGAAATCTTGTAGCGGCTGTCGCGTATATGAAAAGATCATGGCGATGGTGTTCTTTCATTTCGTTGAGAGGAGGGAATATTATGAAGGAGTTCAAGATTTCATGGGATGAGATCCAGGTGAATTTCATTTATTATATCTTTTCCTGTAATGCTCTACTTAAGACTCGATAAATTCTTCATGGAAAAGCTATTGCGAGAGCGTTGTCCTGTCATTCATATCAAATTTATCAAGATTTTATCATACCTGTAAATATTTGCTCCTTTCATCTGATGGGCTTTTTCTTGTGGAACCGATGCTGGTAGCTATAAAGCAGTGACGCCTGAGTACTTTTTTGGTTCTTCGCCGATTAATAACATTCTTTGTTTTGACATAGCAAAATTGTAACAAATAACCTTCTCTACGAATCGTTTTAAATGTTCAGCATTTTCTTTTACACCACTATTCGAACAAGTGTTGATGCATTTACAAGGAAGGTCTTTCAGGGCGTGGGACGCTTTTTGAAAATGGTTTTTTGCATAGTGCATGGAGCACTGAGCACACAACTATGGTCCATTTATGCTTAATGCCCTCCTGAATATCAAGAAAGGAGTGAAAAAGATTTTTTCAGAAATTACCGTTTTAACCCACTAAGCGTCGTTTGTTTCATTCATGGCGTCGACTGTCCGCACAGTAGAAGGCGCCAGTGGACTGCGCCTTGAAAGTAACGTGAACAATGGCGAAAAAAGGGAGCCACATGTTGAAACATGTTGAAAAGTGCTGGGAAGTTTCATAGGTGCTCTCCACGGTTGAGCTGCTTTCAGCGACGGGTGGTGTGGTGGATAGCCAAGTGGACTTCGAGTTGGGGGCTTTGCGTTTTCGCATTTTATACTGCTACAGATTGGCTCCATATTGCACCAGGACCGAAGCAAGTGCCTGACTGGTCATGGTCGTGATCAGGACCAGCGATAACCTCTACAAGAATTTTAGAATTTGATGTGTGGAGCACTATCAGTGAAGGAGCTTCCAGGCGTCACACCCCCACGAGAATAAAGGGGTCTTTTCATTTCATACAATAAAAGTGTTGTAATGGAGGTCAGATTCTCTTTCAACTCGTTTTGTTGCTGAGGCATCCATGAGCGTTAGGCTTGATACAAAAAGCTGTCACCCCTGAAGGAAATCATTGAAGCGTCAGATTACTAGATTAATGACTAGATGAAGAGTTTGGGCGATACCGTTCCCAACACACGATTCCCTAACTCACCGTCCTGCTATGAAGGGCTGGCAGGACGCGATCAAGAAGGACATTGCTGAAGTCGAGGTGACTGCAGAAGTTACTGATCGTGAGGAAAGAAGCAAATGGAGATGACCAACCAGAACAGTGAACAAAAACCCTTTAACGACGCGAGATTAACGCTAGGGTAAAAAAAGATGAAATCATCGAAATCAGATGCGCCTCTCAACAGTTTTGAAGGAGTTCGGTCGAAACAGAACAACTATCAAACCGAGCCGTGAGCAGTTGAGCTGATCAGCTGCACTTGCTTTGGCCTTGAGGCAATATGGAGCCAATCTGAAGGTGGCAGCATAAAATGCAAAAACGAAAATGACTCGGGTATTCGAACCATCAACCTAGCCTGGTCGTCCCAACTCGAAGCCAACACTGCTATTCACCACACCATCGGTCGCCGTCAGCAGTTCATCCAAGGAGAGCACATATGAAACTTCCCCGCACTTTTCAGCATGTTTCAACATGTGGCCCCCTTTTTTGACTAATGTTAGCGTTATTTTCAGTGCGCAGTCCACCGTCGCCTTCTACTGTGCAGACAGTCGACGCCATGAACGAAACAAACGACGCTTGGTGGGTTAAAACGGCAATTTTTGACAAAATCATTTTCACTCCCATTTTGGCATTCAGAAGGCCATTCAGCGGAAATGGACCATAGTTCTATGGTCAGTGCTCATGCCCCTACATGCAAAAAACCATTTTCAAAAAGCGTCCCACGCCCTGAAAGACCTTGCTTATTAGCATGTCTGTCCCTCTAGTGAACATCTTCTGGCGCGAAACTGGAAGTTGGTTGATAACATAGCTTAGCCTCTTGACAGAAATAGGCTGTAAGTCGGATCTAGTACTTGGGTGGCTGAACAGTGTTTGGCCCACCGCAAACTGCTGCCCAAACTTTTTTTAGACAGATCAATTGCCTACAAGTGTTGGTTGGGAGAGGAACATCCAGGGCAAGATGGTCCCACAATTCGCAGACATGAGGAAGCAGTTCGACCCGAAGAAGTAGGATTCTAATGATGGTACCTAATGCTCGATTTCATGTATTATTTCTTTTTTTTCGATTGATGGAGCAGTCTGTTGGGCTCAATCTCTCTCTAATGAAATGGCGACTGGTTCCAGAAATGAAACTGGAACGCTATACGACTCTCAAGGTTGTTGACTTTTTTTACTTATTATTATCACCGTTTAAAATTTTTTGCAATGATAATTCATCAAACTCTGAGTTGATGCGATAGTCGACAGAAGGTTTGAAATGATACAGGCAGTAAAAGCCCATTTTGCTATTGTTCCTCGGCTCATCTTAAAACCAGGTCCGCCTCGGATCGAAGGGGGGGGGGCGGAAGGGTAAGGGGGTTCATGAAAAAAGCTTTCAGTCTGCATATTCTGCTAGCGTAATAAGTTACACAAATATTTTGTACTCCAAAAACGATTCCAGTTGTTGGGATTTGCCTCAGAACTAGTATTCCTGAATTTTTCTGCCAGGATGTGCAAGAGCCCTTAACCGGAATGTGTAGTTTTGATATCTTCCCCAAAAACCTGTTTATGAGCTCTCTTGCATCTTTGATATGCACTCTTCACAATGGCATTGTAAAGGGTGAAAGAAAGTTGTGTGATGATGTTTTATTATTGGTTGCTCACTTAAGGAGCTCACGAAAATGTTCACTCTATATCATGCCATCTCAAACATGCATGCCTATTAACCCATTGACGACAATGGTACCCACCGGTGGCTGCCACTATGACTGGCGCATGGGGCAATGGCACCCATTGTTGGGTGCCACCACAATTCCTTTTTTCTAACCACGTTTAGAACTTTTTAAATTTTTTCATGTTAATAACAATGTTCATAATACTTATTTCCAACATGGTCCACATGAATGTTTTATAGAAACTTACACATTTATCACAAAAATATGAGTCATTGATGCACTACTAAAAAAAAACAGATACTTGCGCAAGATTTGTGACGCCCTAGAAGAATGACAGGGTTTTCACCTTCTGAGCACGGCAGTCGCGGAGCATAAATTAGTCCGCGAAGGCTCTGAATGCAATACGAATTATCGCTGCGTACCTTATTTCCGAAATTCTTTCCTATACCTTCCAAACCCAAACTCCATTTCTAACCCTTGATTATATATAATGGATAAAACGAAATTTTAATTCTTCTACTTCTACCATATGGGAGATATTGCTAAATTCAGTGAGCCCTTGAATGAGCTGGCAATCGCTCGCGAAAGAACGAGGGCGTGATCCCATGGACTCATCACGTCGAAATTCGTATTGTCGTTGAAGGGTTAAGTTTAGCTATGCGTGTTTGAGGCGGCATAGTGTAGAACGAATGTTAGCCTCCAGTTACTTGCACTTCATGGAATGGTGGTACCTTCTGAAGGTTCGTTTTAAACGAAAAGAAAGTGTGGGAAGCTTTTTGGAGCATCTTTTTCCTGTAGATTAGTTATTGAAATGAACGAGTACAGCATCCTCTACACCAGTTGAGTGGCGCTATTCCAAGAAATGTCCGAACAGATTGTGAATCGTAGAAAGGGGTGTGGTGTGTCGATATGCAAGTACTCAAAACGCTTTCTGGGCGCGACAAAAATAAGTGAAACGGATCCAATTGTATACACAGCGTCCGCTATTGATACATCCACCCATAATTTCATCAAAGTTCACGTTCCAAGGCATTTCAGGGGAAAGCTTAATATGGAAATTGTGCCCTATTCGTACCATAACTTGTAGACTAACAATGAGTTCCATTTCGATTCATTTTTCGGAAAAGGTCACTTTGCCTATGTTGCAAAATAATACAGTCACCTCATATATTCCAGTCGTTTTCCATTTTCACCACACACACACACAGACGCTTAATTTTTGTCAAGTTTTCCAATTTGAGAGTATGGGTAAAGGAAAGTTACTATCCGATTTTGGGTCAAATTCCCGCAAATAAGGAGCGGGGACTGTCAAATCGCAAAATCGTCGAAATTCGGGCCGATGCCACTCATTTGTCGACAATTTCGTCAGGAATCCTACAGAGTAGGGGCCAAAAGGAGTACGGGACGTTTTTTTTTTACTTTCGGAAGTTACTACTTTTGATTCCGGTTCTACTGGCACGAACTGAGAAAGGATAAGCTTCAGTTTTCCAAACAAATTTCAAGAGAGGAGGAATCATGTTATGGGAGGCAACTTCTTCTCGTTACCGTCTTCATTTATGGTTTGTTCCGAAGAGTCGTAATGCAACGTGCTCTTCTTCCTTTAGGTCTCAGAATCGGCAGCAGAACCTCTTATTTATACAGGATAATGCCCTGATTCAATCAGTCGGAGCACACACGCCCGGTTTAGTCGGCAACAAATCGACCTTTTGCCCTGGCTGGCTAACAGCCCTATCTTGACTTTAATGGGAAGCTTATGGAGATTTATGAGGAGAATTTATGAAGGAAACAAGCAGTTGAAGATATCAGTGAGCTGAAGAAAGCAATGCCAACGGTTAAAGCAACAAGTTGACCAGGAGCTCATTGATAGGCTTTACTTTAGCTTAGACAATCGTATCATCCATTAAAAATATGAGTCGCTACTCTAGGACATTCTACCTATTCTATTTGTTGACAATGGGTATACATGTAATAGTTCTAGAACGCAATCTATTGAATGTGATCATAATACTGGACCGATCAGTAATGTAAAGAAAAGAGAGCGAAATGTGAATGCCTCTGGATAAAATGTGATTATTTGCGTGTTGAGTGGCGATCAATGTCATGTCAGTTGCTGAAAATTGATCTGAGCAGAGAAATTTCGGCTCAAATCTTTTCCCCTCCAATTCTCATCACCTAATCGTTGTAAATGAGAGCAACTGCTATATACATCGAAAAAAGTGACATTTTCTGTACAGAATAGCATTTAATCAATCACTTCTGCGATCTCCTGACTATCGTCTTTGAAAAACTTTTCTTTGAGATAATGAAAAGGAATGGGGCTCAATTAATTACTGATCACGCAACATCATCTCTTGATCGTCATTCAGCTGGTAAATTGACTTGGTCAGTGGCTGTATCACTTTGCAACATAGGCAATGTGACCTCCGAAAAAAAATGAAGGAAAATTGTATATGTTATTGAGATGGAACTCATTGTTGGTGTATAAGTTACGGCCCGAGTAGGGCACAATTACCACATTGAGCCCTTTCCTTAAAGGCACCGTTCACGATAAGAACGTTATTGAGCTCTTACCTTATTAATACTCAGCGGCCCCCATGGGTTGTAGAAGGGACCCTCTCACTCCCCCATCTCGACGTCCAGGGCATAGTGGCAGCCCCTTTGTTGCCGTAGTTCGCGTTCCCGCCCCTCGATCGGTGTTACGTTAGACGAGTGTCAAGACAATACAGATTGCTATTATTCGTTCTAGGACCCACGCACAATCAGCTAATCGCAGAGTGATGAGGCGACGTTTTTCTCCCATTCTTTTTTCCTCTGTTTTTTCTTTTTGCTCCCGCAATCCCTTATTTAATTTCCTACTTCTAAGAGCTGAAAAAGGTGAGCTACTTTTGCTGTCACTAGAGTTTTTAAGTTCATTTACGCTTATAAGTGAATGAATTTTTTCTTACCATTGTCTGTTATTCGCACCAGGACCCACACGCGCGCAGTGAAACACAGTGTTTAGCTCGTCCGGACGCCCCACTCTTCTTCATTTTTCTGGTTTCATTCTCGACTAGCCCCCTTTTTAACGTTTTTTCGAAGCCTTTTTTCACTTTGAAAACACCGATGCACGCAGTTTATTCACCTCAGTCGCACTAATTTCGATCTTGTCTTCCATTTTTCATCATAATCTGGATTACCCAAAATTATCGTGAACGGTGCCTTTAAGTGCCATGGAAGGTGGCTGTATCATTACTGGACACAGTGTATTTAAGCACGGTGGAATAAGTAATAGTTGGCAAATCTACGAAAGTGTGATCGTTTTTTTGTGTTGAAAATGTATGATTAGGCCATGCGGACGTCTTTCCGAGATATATATAAGGCAAGCATTCCGTAGACGTCAACGTTGTGCTACAGAAAGAATCCCTAACGAAAGTTATTCTATTTCAGTATAAGATGCTCCAACAACCAATCGTTCAATATCACAGTATTGTTTGTCCTTGATCCAGCACATCTTGTACTACTTTTACCAATAGTTGCTATAAATTATTCAGTATTTTGTTAACTGCTGTTTTTTTCGTCGCAGTACGCGATGCGAAAGTCTCACAGGGTTAGCGATTTATGGACAAAACTTCAACCTCGGACGGTACTCGAACCGTACTTGTGCTTTCCGGGCAAGCGGGCTCGAGTCCCATCTAAGGCTGAAATTTTGTCCTTAAATGGCCAACCTTGTGAGACTTATGTAGTATTTCTTGATCCAGTTCTTAAATTATGTTAATATGCTCTGAAGCCTAAACGAGCATGAGCCTCTAGGTTCTTATCTTCGGAGCTGGCACCCTCGGAAGTAACATAGCGCGTTGTCTGATGGCATGGGGCGTGAAGAAGATAACTTTTGTTGACAACTCGTTTGTGAGCTACAGTAACCCGGTGAGGTGAGATTCAATCGAATTTTTTTTTGTATACTTCGACATAATATAATTACACTATACTATCTCTCCACATCAACTAATTGATAACTGCATTTTTAGCTATTTCTGTAATTTGGTAAATTGCATACTCGCTGTGATGTTTTTTGAAGTTGTATTTGGTTTAAAAGAGGCAGTTACCTAGTCCACGAAGGGACTGCCTTAAAAGCACAGTTCACCGCAATTTCGGGTAATATAGATTATGACGAAAAATGGAAGATAAGATGGAAAATGTTGCGATGAAGGTGAAGAAACTGCGTGAAAAGGTGTTTCCACAGCGAAAAAGGGCTTCGGAAAATCGTTAAAAAGGAAGCTTGACAAGAATGAGACCAGAAAAATGAAGAGGAGTGGGGCGTTTGGACGAGCTATACAATGTGTGTTATTGCGTAAGAGTGGGTCCTGGTGTGAATAGCTGACTGCAGTAAGCAAAAATGTCCTTTAAAGTTTATTTGCTCATAAGCACAAGTTGAAAGCCCAGTAGCAGCATAATTAGCTCACCTTTTAGCTTCTTAAGATAGGAAATAGCTAAAGGATCGTAGCAGCAAAAAGAGTAGCAGAGAATAAAGGAATAGCAGAAAAAAACATCGCCTCATTACTCGGCGATCTGATTGTGTGTGGATTCTAGAGCGAATATAGCAATCAGTATCGTCTCGATACCGTCTGGCGTGACATCGAGGGACGGGAAGTACGAGCGATCTGATAACGGGGGCTCCCACTCTGCCCTAGCGGTTGAGTTTTGGGATTCCACAGCGCCCTTTCTTTGGGGCCAGTGGGCACTCCTAATGGGAGAACTCAGAAACCATTTTTCTCGTGAACTATGCCTTTAACACGTTGACGACAACGCGGGACACATGTGTCCCGCGCTCATTTCGCAATTTTTTTTGCGCATGCGTGATTTGTGCATATGTTTTTTGTGTTTATATTATAGATCAAGCAGTAACAAGGCCATAAACAGAATGGTCCATAAAATTATCAGATATGCTTCATCTTCACACAGGTTTTGGAAGTCTCACAAAATTATGGGCCTACTTCAAACATCGACACCTTTGTTGAGATCAATGATCAAGTAAAATGAAAACATTAAAAGCAAGGTATTGAATTTGAGTCTTAACAGCATTAAGGAGTTCTAGTTCTATGTCAGAAGATGGCCGAGTTGTAAAGCATCTTTCGAGTTTTCTTCTCTCCCAGCCATTTTCATGTTTGTATAACCTTTCGTCCTAGCAGAATATTTATTATATAGAACCCTTTTGTGTTTTTCGTTATATTAATCGGTTGACTAGGTAGCGGTATGTAGTTAGAGGTAGTTTTCACTCTCAAGCTTCGAAATCCCGCGGTCGACGGGGCCGCAAATATTGCGTCGGTCCCACGCTGCCAAAAATGCCCAAACGCGCTTTGTCGTCAACGTGTTAAGTAACAAACGTTAAAGGCACAGTTCACGACAATTTTGAGTAATCCACATAATGACGGAAAATGGAAGATAAGACAGAAAATAGTGCGATAAAGGCGAAGGAACTGCGTGAATCGGTGTTTCCAAAGTGAAAAAGGCTTCGACAAACCATTAAAAAGGGGGCTGGACGAGAATGAGGCCAGAAAAATGAAGAAGAGTGTGGAGTTTGGACGAGCTATACAATGTGTCTCACCGCGTACGTGTGGGCCCTGGTACGAATAACAGACTACGGTAAGCGAAAATCCATTCACTTATAAGCATAAGTAAACAAACAAGCCCTAGTAACAGCAAAAGTAGCTCACCTTTTTTAGCCTCTAGAAGTAGGAAATTAAATAAGGTATCGCGGCAGCAAAAAGAATAACAGAGGGAAAAGGAATGGGAGAAAAACACCGTCTCATCATTCGAAGGTCAGCTGATTGTGTGCGGGTCCTAGAACGAGAATTTGCAAACAGTATCTCGACACTCGTCTGACGTGATGACGTGACATCGTTCGAGAGGCGGGAAAGCCATTGACGTTCCAGCCCATTGAATTATCGTAAACTGTGCCTTTAATGTTTCAATCACAGGTTTTTTGACGGCTAACCTATAACTATAGTGCATTTCGTTACAGGCAGACTTTGTCAGAGTTCGAGGATGCTAGAGAAGCGCGTGGTAAAGCTGAAACGGCAGCACGTGCTTTGCAGCGGATCTATCCAAGCATCGAGGCTGAAGGGATTTTCTTAAGAGTGCCGATGCCTGGTCACACGATCGACGAAAGCGGTTCTCATTTCACGATTTAAGCTCGTCCGGTGATTGTCTTGTTTTTGGACAACGCATTCAGATGAAGCCGCTCTGATCAAAGACTTAGAAGCTATTGAAAAACTAGTAATCACTCACGACGTCGTCTTCCTTGCTCTTGACAGTCGAGAAGCTAGGTGGCTGCCCACGGTACTAGCCACTAAGCATGGGAAGGTTACTTCTCTACAGCTTTTTTGTTTTCCTTCTTCTTATTGTGTTTCAAAACTTGATGATCAAGAAAACGTTTACAGATGGCGTTCAGTGTTGCTCTAGGATTCGATAATTATGTTGTGATTCGCCATGGCGTAAAAACCGCCCTCGAGAAAGTGATGCCATCTCCATCAGGTATTGCGAAGGAGAGTACAGTTATTTCCTCAGCCGTTTGTCATCCATGATCATCTCCTGCCTAGCGTTAATCCCGTGCCTTCACAGAGTTCACTTTTCTTGTCAGCCTTCCCCAGTTCCTTCTATCTACGACATCTTCTGCCGTTACATTAGCTTCGGTGATGTCCTTCTTGATAGCCTAACATAGCCTAACTCATCGCATGATCCGATGGTTTTCCAATACGTGTCCGTGCCATCGTAGACACTGCTCTCTGATCTTTAGCTAGACAGGAGCTATTCGCAGGAATGCCCTGATATATATTCGTTCATCCCATGTCAGTCGCCCGTCACCAAGCAGACACCAAAGATAAGCATCAAAGGCACAGTTCACAATAATTTTGGGTAATCCAGATTATTACGAAAAATGGAAGATAAGATGGAAAATAGTGCGATGAAGGCGAAGGAACTGCGTGAATCGGTTTTTTCAAAGTGAAAAAAGGCTTCGAAAAATCGTTAAAAAGGGGGCTGGACGAGAGTGAGACTAGAAGAATGAAGAAGAGCGGGGCGTTTGGACGAGCTATACAATGTGAGTCATTGCGTAAGTGTGGTCCTGATGCAAATAACTGACTACTGTGGGCAAAAAATCCATTCACTTAAAGCAAACTTAAAGTAAACAAAGAAGAACCCCCTAATAACAGCAAAATGAGTCCACCTTTTTCAGCCTCCAGAAGTAGGAAATTAAATAAGGGATCGCGGCAATAAAAAAAAATAACAAAGGAAAAAAGAATGGGAGAAAAACATCGCCTCATCACACGGCGATCAGTTATCCGTCCGTCCTTCAGTCCGCTCAACGCGTGCGCGACGGTGGTCGCGTGCGTGTCGCGTCGACGGTTCTAGAAAGGCGTTGACAGCGTATGATCGGTATTCGGCACTATCAGCACCTTTCTAGAACCGCCGTCGCGCACGCGTTGGACGGACGGACGGACGGACGAACGAACGAACGGACGGACGGATGAATCGTTGAAGACTGAAAGCAGTCAATCTGTATTGCTTCGACACTCGCCTGACGTGACCAGGGCTTTCCCGCTCCTCGAATTATCGTGAACTGTGCCTTTGAGCGAGCAGCTGCGAAACGGCAAATGACGTGCCTTGAGGTTGCCATTACTAATTCTCGATTTCTAGCGCATGTCATTCTCATTTTTCACATCTGGAATGAGTCTACATGTGAGAAAATGTATTCGAACATTGCGGTAGTATCGCTGAGCTAGCTACTTATACTTGAGAAAGTGAGGTGGCATTCACTTAGTTTGCACAAGTAATAGTAGCAAGCTGTCTAATAGCCGCTATCTCGGCTAATGAAAGCTTCTATCGCAGGTTTTACTGTACCTTTTACCAGTTGGGCTATGCACGCTATCGCATGCATTATATGTCGATGACCGCTTACGTACGATGGAGACATTCAGCGGAATGTTGTATGATCAGAGTAAGATAATTCTCTTTAGATTCGAACGCTGAACTGCTTATAGCATCACGCTCGATATATTTCATTCGAGCAGAATTATTGCACTGAGGTGGACGGGGCTGATCATAGCACCGTCCACCTCAGTGAAACCCTTCCCACAATGAACCTGACCACACTTCTTTTGAGTGCTCCTAACCATTTTCTCCGCATTCTAGAAAGTTTTGAAGGGGGTTCCAGCCCCGCTTTCCTGTGCCAACCCCGCCCGCTTCGAAGTTTTGTCCACATTTGTTCCATTACCCCTAATTATTTTCTCCCTAATTCTAGATTGTTTCCGAACGAAGTTACGTTCGTTTTTGAAAAGGAGCTTTCATCTCAACGCACATAGCGAAGCTCAACCCATCGTGGGCCTAGCTTTGCTATGACAAGGCCTTATGCATGCCCAACACGCATAAGGCCTTGCTCACTGTTTTTATTTTTCCCTAACCCGACGCCTTCGTTGAATCGACGAATCGAGTTATGAATCTGTGGAAAGTACCGCCCACTGCGAGATCGCTCCGCCCGCCCTCGGTAAGTTTCCTTTATTGTGAATGTTGACCCATCCCTCACTTTTGCCCATTTTTCTCGGCGTCTGGGCGTTATGGAACCTAGTTAATAATTTTCTGCCTATGACACCGCCCACTCGTGTGCATGTCTCGCCCCTTTTGGGCGGAGCTCCACTCCATGCCCAACACATCACGAAATTGACCCGATTCTGCAGGTGCTTCTTCAATTGATATCGAATTTCCGTACAAACAAACACACACAGACAGACGCGAGCACTTTATATATAGTAAGGATTGGTAACTGGCTGTAATTTGGGTGGATATAGACATAGTGCGACCACGTAGGATTGCATTCGGGAATTACAGCTTCGTTTGGGGCTGAACGGTGGTCCATTCGAACATTTCTTTACGCCTCATTTCGGACTTCACTTAATTTTGTAGAGTTTTTCAGGTACTATTCCAGTCCATGAAGGTGCATTAATACCGTATTCGGAATTGGCATGTTATTTCTGTAGCGATGTGACTGCACCTGGCAATTCCGCGGTTGATCGAACACTTGATCAACAGTGTACAGTGAGTTCTCAGCTCTCCTCTAATGACTTGTGTGAAGCAGCTGGCACACTTCGTTAATTTAGTGCGCCGTTCATTGAAATAACGCAGTACTTCCATAAATATGCCTTGCCAATTTTAATGATATGTTGAATTGATTGACTCAGTTCCTCTCTCTAATTCAATGTTTATTGTTTCAGTAATAAATACATGCGCAATTATTGTGTGTCTTCTGTCGAATTTGTGTTTTTTGCTTAAGGTTTCCTTTATAAACTTTTCTGGCTTGAACTTCTGTAACAATCTTACGAATAGCTTTACCCATTCGTCCTTCTACTTTCAAAATCCATTTTTTCATCAAATGCATACAACAGTGGCTGATGAAAGGTCGTTTTTGAGAGTATCATTTACTTAAAACTACTAAATTCTAAGATGGCCTGGCAAGGGCGGGAATTCTTGGCCTGCACTAGTTTGTAATTCGATAATTCCAGGTCAGCCGTGCAGGACTATCGATGATAGCGTCCGGCGTAGCCGTTGAGCTTCTGGCCTCGATACTTCAGTACCCTGACCCACTGCTTGCCCCGGCAAACATCGGCGAACCGGATGATTCATCATCGTTGTTGGGTGCAACACCGCATCAGGTTCGAGGATATCTGTCGCGTTTCAGTCAGGCAAGTTATTCTATGACTCTTAATAGGTAGTTTGTTCTTGAGATTTCGGTCATTCAGATGACTCCATGTGTGCGGCGATTTGAAAAATGTGTCGCTTGCGGGAACACAGTATCAGAAGAATACTCGTCTAGAGGTGCAGTATTTGTTAAAGAGGTAACGCTGAGATTGACTGCACCATTTCTGCTTTCCCATTTTTTGGATTCTACTCTCACCCGAAACACTTGCCACTGGTCTCTTTATTTTATGAACTGGTCATCATTCTTTTTTGAAATTCCAAAATAAAGCGTCGCGTTGAGCGTTTTTCAAAAATGGGACGGCGAAAATTGTAACATGTAAAGCTCTACTTGGTGGAAAACTACCTCTGTATAGTTTTATCAGATTTTCACATCTCAGATCTTCAGATCATTTCACTCTCTCCAGAAAGCGCATAACGTACCGGCTGATGATAATAAAGAGTGCTAGAACGGGAAGGGGCAGTTTTGGTTAGAGGATGGTCGGGCACTTATTGTTAGCACATTCATATCTGCATGGACCAAAACACAGGATTGAACATCGTCAGTGCCCCTTGATTACCACACAACAAATGGCTCTCGAGTGTTGTTTTTTTCATTTCTGGATGTGGAGCAAATTCTTTGCGTTTTCAGTCTATCCTAAACATTTTAGGAGCACTGTTGTAAACTTTCTTCACCGCTACAATTCGATCTCCGGTGGTCTTTCCTTGATTAGTGCCACATGTTTCAAATCCCTATATTTTCAGTGTTTCTTCCGTGTGTTCCTGTGTGCTACTAGTCAAATACTGATTTAACGTTTTTTTTCTTCTAGGTGATGAACTGCCCCTCGTATTTGGAAAAACTGACAGGATTGGATCGGCTACAGGACTCAATAAACGATGTACATATCGAGTTTAGCGATAATGATTCTGTCATGTCTTTATAAGCACTGTCCCTCACCAGTATGATTTGAAATTACTTTCTTTCTGGATATTTTATACTTAACTCACTCTCTATTCGAATTAGTCGATTACACGACTAGGGGTGAAACACTTGCTATGCTTTATATCGCGTAATGTTGAGTTGAGAAGTGAAAATAAATATGTGAAAGGATCCGAAGCGAGGGATACTATGAAGTTGCTGAAGGTGTCATCTCTTTTTGGTAGCTCTTCTGGTGCCCATCGTTGTTATTGACGCGAAATTATACGAGTCTCAATTTGTGAACAGACCTTCACCAAGATCGACACAAGGGACGTTACAATGACTTATGTTCGGTTGTAAGCCCTTACATAGTTTGTGGATATGGGTTCTGTGTTGGACATATTCTTATTCACTTCAGGAGTCACTTTAATACCGTTCGGTTGATAATTTTCAATGGTTAATATTAATTTCCAATTGTTATTTTTAATTCGATATACAGCGTGCCATCTTTTCACCAACCTCGAATTACAATACACTTATCACTATCACTCACTTTGTTTTTACTTACTTTTGACTTTCCATGTAAATGTGAATATTGTATGTTAGTTCCCATATTTCATAATGGTATCGCATTGTTTTTTCTCAAGGTGCTTTTACAATGATGATGTATCAAAGGATCTATTTTTCCGAATCTTTACCTCAATAAAAAATTTTGTTCTGAAGGGTTTTCAATAGCGGTTTGAGTCCGTTTTGATTCTCTGCTTCTAGTGAGGAATAATGTTCTCAGTACCGTTTCCGAAAGAAGACGCGTTTGGGACCTGTGTCAGCAGTACGTCAGCTCAAACGCCGAAGCAATAGTATATTCAAGATTGTACGTGCGTACGATATTCTAGGTAACCAAGTGCAAATGAGTGGAACATCGAAAGTCGTCGAATGTACGATATGTAGGAAGTCATTTGCTTGCCTTAGGTGAGTGCTAATTCTCAATTCGGATGAAATTAAATTCGAAATCCTTAATTCATTAACGTGCAAAAAACGAACAAGAGATGAACAGTGCCTCGATGTAACACACACGCACTGCGATGTGATAACGAGGACGTATGTGCCTAGCTGGCAACTAACAAATGCTCCCCGAATGCAGCCTTTGGGAAGCATGAGGTAGAATGCTGTTGGCTGTCATTGTATATGAAATTAAGGCTCGAAAGATCAAAATTTTACTTTTTCGCATCCAATGCTGGTTCTGTTGAATACATTCAGTTGGTTTACTCAGTTGCGTGCATTAATTCCAATAAATTTAATCAGCTAGTCGTCTCTGGACCTCCTGAAACGTTTTATACAGAAAACGCTGGATGTCCATATCAAGGTCCCTACTAGTCTTTCTTCAAGAGCATTACGCTCTTATTATTTTTACAATTTCGATGCGACGTTTAGTCGCTGGCGTTTCTGGGAAGGGGGTGGTTTCGTCGATTATCTAAACTTTCTTTTTATTTGTTTACTTTATTGCCAACTGTCTTTTTTCACCTACCTGCAATGCCGATTCGTCAGCAATAGTGACAACGGCTGTTATAAACAACTGCTAAAAGCACGGTATTTTGGGCCTGTTTAAAATGGAAGTGTATTATGTACGCGAACTCAATAACCGTGGGCGACTAAAAGTTTCTCTGACTTATCAGATTATACGTTAAGCCTTTAACTGAGTGTGTGGTGGACTCGGGAGTACTTTTGCAAGAATATGTATAACACATATCGATGTTCACGTTCATTATGTAAGTGCTGAGATACAATAAGTGGGGATAGAGGGGAGAGGGTCAGGAAGAGGTATCCAGCCTGACGAGGGTTCGGAAAGCCAGAGCCTAGTGGCAGTGGGGATGAGTCCTTTAACAACAAGGAGCTACTTATATATCGTGGTTCGTGCATGAACATGATGCAATCCTGGTGGATGGCAGCTCCTTCGTACGTGTTCGCAAAGAGGCTGACGAAACGAGAGCCGAATGACGCGGCAAACTCGAGCGATTATTTTCCATGTGCTTTTCTTTGTTCGCCCCTCTCCGCGAAAAAACCAGGGTATAAAATGCGACTTCTGGTCCAATGATATTTCCGGATGGATGGTTTGAGATGATTTCGCTGAGGACAATCTTTAACTGGTTTCCCTCGGAACTAAAGCGATAAGGAGGCCGCATCGGTCCGATAATCAAATATTGTTAGTCTTTGGCCTTATATTAACTGAGACGACACATTCCAAATGGGAGGCGTCATTTTTAATTTAATTCCCTTTCTTGTCAGAGGCAGTCTTGTAGCAAAGAATGTTCAAGGCAGGTACTTTTCCTTAGCTTTCGGCTTTCTCAAAGCAGGTACTTGCCCTGTATGAAGTCTTTGCATAAATGCCGAATCGCTTCTTCTTATTGGGTAGTTTGAACTATCCAACATTCTGGCTACTTCCATGCTCGAGTGGACTATACAGCGATATCAATACACGATATACAACGGTTAATGAGAATGCAAATAACTTACTCTTCACCTACTGCAGCGATTGAGATCAACTCCTAATGTACGAATTGTTAATGGAAAACGGAAAAATTAAAATCTTCACACCTCTTCCTGCCCCTTTTTACAGCCCTAGTTTCTCAACTTTCCGGTGTTCGTCTCCCTTTCTGGGGATTTTATTTTGGAGGCTTTTTTGTTCGAGCTGACAAACTATTTGTAACAACTTGTGAACTTAGTCCCCATGAAGTTTCATGAAAAAAATGAAAATAGATAAACTGCGTTCTGCGGCGCTCTCATTTTCCACGTGAAACGGTCTCGATTCGCAGTCACAATTGCCAACGCTCTCGGAAATTTTTTTCAGATATGTAGTCAAACACATGACCAGAGTTCATAGTAAAGAGAAAGAGGATAAGAAACCACTGGAATGCTCCATATGTAGCAAGGTGAAAAGACGATTGCTTTTCCTTGTAAAAGGTTAACCTCCATAGTGCCGTCAATGGAGCATTACTTGTTTTGGATCGTAGACTTTTCCAGAGTTTCCCTCGTCTATCTCACCTTCAGCGACATCAGCTCATTCATATCAAAGACCGTGAATGGGGCTGCCCATTTTGTGAACAGAGTTTTGTTCAGAAAGTGAGTCTTCTTGTCTTTTTTTATAGACATAGACCATGGTTACTCTGTTCACTCGTATGTGCCACCTACGTTTGATCATAGAGATTTCATTCCTGGCTATTAATGCATAGATAAGCTGAAAGTGAATAGAACATGTGAGCGTGAGCCTAGAACAGTGATGTTTATCATATGTCACGCTGCTGTGCTGCAGCCTTACTCATACTCCTTCGCTTTTTTCTCGCTCTGCGTTCTATGGAAGGAAGCTACCCTGTTCCATTAACTGGGTTGTCTGTTTTACTTTTGAGTCTTTTGAAAAAAGCTCTTTCGAGTAGTCATTTTTGCCGCACTTTCAAAAAGTTGTTTGAGCATTTAAATCCAGTCTTCACAAAAATTGTTCTACGCTAACGGGCTCTCGGCAACGTAGTCGTCATGAGTGCAGATTGTTAACCCGAGTATTGATTGTTTTTGAATGGCATTTTGGTTAACAACTCATGAAATGTGTTTCAGGCCCATTTAATGCGTCATATTGGACGTTGGCATGCCTCTCAGTATCGAGATGGACTGGAGGAAAGAATAGCGGCTAATAAATGGAGAGCAAAAGGCAGTGAGCAATCATCTAAAAGTATTGCTGAGATGACTTTTGTCGAAAGAGTAGAAATTGAAGCCGAAAAGATACTGAGAATTATGATAAGTAGAGCGCCGTCTCGTTGTATGTAAAACATTTCTTCAGAACTGCTCTACAAGCCAAGTAGATTACTTTTTTCATTCGTTTGCTGTATCGGTTATCATTTGGATTTTCAAAATTTAGCATAATTCCGATACTCCTCTTTACGGCGCTCGAGCTTCCCGCTACCCATTTCGAGACGTGAAAGAATGGCAGGGTATTTCTAACATAGTTTTTGGACTTTCGCAATGAACTCATTTCTAATTCAATTTGATGGCACAGATCCTCTGAATGGTTCTTTAGAAGCTCTGCTTTTCTCTGTGGTTATTTCCAAGTTATGATTCCATCTGAATGAGGCGTTGTTTTAAAAATTCTTTTTAATCGTATCCAATCCTGAAAGAACTTGAGAAAGTCGAATCGGGTTATGGTATTAGGGTGTCCGGAAATTTTTGAGAAAATTCAGTCTGTTTTTTCAGCAAAAAAAATTTACAGCAAAAACTCATATCAGTGATAAAGATAGAGGCCCTTCTCAGCCACAATGTCTTTCCATATACCGGACATGGCATTGTTGCCATTACTCCAAATTGAAGAAAGATTGACGCAGTTAATTTAACTACCACCTACTTCTCGACAGATGGTGGATTTTTTCCCTTCAGAGCAGGTCTGTGGGCTTCTGAAAGTATGGCAGTCACATGGGTCTAGTCAATTAAGTAAATATGTGGGGCTCGAGGTAGTCAGGTTTTACCGAGTCCTTCTTGCTCATCCATCAACGTCCTGGCGTGGGGTGGTCGAGCATTATCCATCATATTAAGTTGTTTGGAAAGAAATGCGCGTTGGATTTGTCCATTTATTTCTCTCCTACTATAGAAGATTTTCTAAAACAGTTTTGTCTCTTAGAAAGAGAGTTTTATTTTGCATCTTTTGATGATTTTTGTCTATGTCTACGTCGTTTTTGTTTTAAAAAAAAAGTCCAGGGAATGTCTGAACAAAAATTTCAAATGCGAGTTCGCATGTGGTACGACTTCAAGCAAAGCAAATCGGCTGCTGAATCTCATCGCGCCATATCTGAGGTACACGGCGAAGAGGCCCTGTCGGAAAGCCAGTGTCGACGATGGTTCCAGCGTTTCAAAAGCGGTAATGAAAGCTTGGAGGACAAAGAACATAGAGGTCGGCTTCAAGTCGTCGATAACAGAGTGATAAAGTCTACATTGAATTTGGGTCAAAAAATTCGGGTCTGGATTCGGGTCAAACTGTTACGACGGACATCTACAAAGGTCAGTTGAACCGCGTGGATCAAGCACTGCGTCGTCGAGGTGTCGAAACGACGTCGACAAAATTCATCCACGAAAACGATCGTCCACATGTCGCGAAAATCACTTTGGACACAATTGAGGAACTGGGCTGGGAAGTCCTGCCTCATCGGCCATACAGCCCATACCTGGCATCGTCCAATTACCATCTGCTGGCCGAGAGAAAGTTCTTAAACTACGAAGAAGTTCAACTTTGGGTGTCTAACTACTTTGAGTCGGAGCCGACCGAGTTCTTCGAACGAGGAATCCATTCTTCGCATAAACTCTGGCAACAAGTGATTGATAGAAATGGCGATTACTCTTGAATAAGTCTTGTTTGGTTTTGTTTTTATACGAGAAAATTTTAAAACTAAAGCGTGTATTTCTTTCCTAATAACCTAATAATCGAAAATTTCCTTGTGATCCATGTAAATTGGAAGATCGAAACACCATCTTTCTCAGTTGTTAACAGAATACTCTTGCGTTTACCGCAACACACTCCGGTAGGATTTCAAGTAAAGTATCCGTTTGAGCAGAGGAAGAGTGAGCTTAAGTCTTTTGAAGCGAGTTGTGGCCTGACGGCCGCTGGTAGGCATTGCCATTTCCTGTGTGGATGCTCATATGGTATCTACTTTTTGTCCAGGCACAACGTAATAACAAACTCGCTTGATTCGTCGTTTTCTTATTGTCGAAGGGCTTCTAACACTGAAATGACTTGTACTAGTTGCTCTTGCTCAGTCAAGAAGTATGCAATACTTGCAGAGTCCTGCTTTGGAAGCGATTTTTGCGTAGGACGTCGTGGATGATGGATTTGGGAATAGAGATCGTATTTTCCGTTTTTTGAGACTTTGAGGAGGGTTGCTCTGGCGGGAGGACAGAACAGTGTCGGTATTTGAGGGCAGTGGACGTTCGATTCGACAAACTTTGCGAAGCATACCGTTTCTCGGAGGAAGCGACCATGCTATTTGTGACAAAAGAGGGTCACTACTGTCAGTCGCCATTCTCATTTCAATCTGACAAGGAAGGTCTTTCAGGGCGTGGGACGCTTTTTGAAAAAGGTTTTTTGCATGATGTAGGGGCATGAGCACTGAGTACAGAACTATGGTCCATTTCCGCTAAATGGCCTCTGAATGCCAAAAAAGGAGTGAAAATGATTTTGTCAGAAATTGCCGTTTTGACCCACTAAGCGAGGTTCATTCGTGGCGTCGACTGTCCGCACGGTAGAAGGCGACGGCGGACTGCGCACTGAAAATAACGCTAACATTAGTCAAAAAAGGGAGCCACATGTTGAAACATGTTGAGAAGTGCGGGGAAGTTTCATATGTGGCTACTGGGTACTAGGCTGGGTTGATGGTTCGGGTTTTTTGGGCGCTGCCGTTTTTGCATTTTATGCTGCCTCCTCCAGATTGGCTCCATGTGTATATGTGGGAGGTTTCGTTACAGTAAAAATTGATCAGAATTGTGTAAGCATTGAAACGTGTCATTATAGGTTCATGGTTTGGTTAGAATCCGCATGTAGGGTTCCTATACAGTTTCTTCAGGGAAGGAGGGATCGTATTCATGGAGAGATTCATAGCGTCGGAAAACTTCTGGGAAATTCATTGTTCAGCATTTATACGTACGCCCTATGCCCGCTCACTCCATTCTCTCTAGCTTATCCCTTCCCAAGACCACCACCTTCATGTAACCACATACAAGCTAGACCTACTGAAAATCACCATCAGACCGCGGAAACCATTTTTATCAGCAATAATGAAATGAAAGATAAGTTATAAAAAATCACGGCTTATCATTCTGATTTGCTTGTAAGTAACATAGCAACACAACCATTCTGCAATGTGAGCGGGCTGTGACATGGGTGAAGGTAGGCTGTGCTGTGAGGCACCAAGGAAGTACTACCTGGCCTGCCCACGTAACAGCTAATGAATGATATGGGTATCCCCACGTCGCCATCATGTTATAAATCACCCAAATGCCGTGCCTCGGAGGGAAGGTTGTCGCAGGAGCTATGAGTTCACAGTGCTCTTCATGTGCGTTGAAAATCCTGGTGACAACGGCGGAAAATACGATTGATTCGGCGTGTGTCGGTCAGCGCACTTCTGACGAAGAAGCCGATGAACAGTTCTACAATCGGCACTTTTAGGAGACGCCAATACGACCAGCAGTGGCAATAGCCGTTCACCAGCACAGAGTCGTAACGTCGGTTCTCGTGGATCGCGAGTAAGACAACTAAGATAAACTAAAAGAGAAACTCATTCAAAGGTTCACCCCAGTTTGGGAGCCAAGTACTCAAAAGCCGACCACCCAAAAACTGGGAGAGGGCAGATTCGTCCTTATGATCACAGCTTATGGTCCGTTCGGGAACCCCAATACACCGTGGTCCATCCCTTATGATCCATAACAGGTGGCGGCAGTTCTACTCGAATTCACACGTCGAGCGGGATGACTACCGTATCCTTCTACTAGAAACTCACTTTTTACTCCGTGGCGACTGCCGTATCCTTTTACTGGCTTGTAGAGGTTATTGCTGGTCCTGGTCACGACCATTACCAGTCAGGCACTTGCTTTGGCCCTGGTGCAATATCGAGCCAATGTAGAGGTGGCAGCATAAAATGCAAAAACACCATAAAACCCGAACCATCAACCCAACTTAGTCGTCCAATTCCAAGTTCACATCGCTATCCACCACACCATCCGTCGTTACCAGCAGTTCAACCGTTTAGAGCACATATGAAACTTCTCCACACTTCTCAACATGTTTCAACATGTGGGTCCCTTTTTTTGGCTACCGTTCACGTTATTTTCAATGCACAGTCCACTTGCGCCTTCTACTGTGCGGACATATGACGCCATGAATGAAACAAACAACGCTCAGTGGGTTAAAACGGCGATTTCTGACAAAATAATTTTCGCTCCTTTTTTGGCATTCAGAGGCCATTGAGCGGAAATGGACCATAGTTCTGTACTCAGTGCTCATGCCCCTACATCATGCAAAAAACCTTTTTCAAAAAGCGTCCCACGCCCCGAAAGACCTTCCTTGTGAGTGTTGAAGCGACCAGTTTCGTAACGCTGAAGTAGAAGGCTTCGGCAGTTTCATCGATGACACATCGTTCAATCGACAATTACTTACTTCGAACGACCTCGTCAAATGCCGATCAACTAGAGTACTGATTTATGAGCAATGCCATTTTCCTGTTATCGAATCTACAATCCTTCTTTAGCGAGTTTGCGAACAACATGCTTTCAAAGTTGAAAGGCAAAATTTCCGGCCACCTTAATACTTTCATTTTTGGTACTTGCTATTATAGCCTTCTTCCAGAGCCGATTGATCCACTTGAAAAACTCGAAACAAATGCGCCATCTACTCAGCAGTGTAGTGACCTTCTTTCGCGATTGCTCTGTACACAGTGTGGTATGACCTTCGACAACCGAACCGATCTAGATCGCCATCATACGGTAACTGCTTCTAACTTTTATATATTTAACTTTATCTTGAAGGTGGGACATTTTACATTTTGACTGATCTATTTGAGCGTGAGCGACGATTCGTTTCGATTTGTGGTAACGGTTGGTGAACTTTCCCTAAACGTGGTAAATGTTTACCATAGAATTAAGTGATTGATTCACCTGGACAAGGCTGAGGATAACCTTCTTTTGCAACAGTCACGGTTGGATTAAATTCATCATCTACAACGCTTGATTCAAACTGCAAACTGTTAACGTTCGTCGTTAAAGGCACCGTTCACGATAAAAAAGTTATTGAGTTCTTACCTTACTAATACTCAGCGGCCCCCATGGGTTGTAGAAGGGACCCTCTCACTCCCCCAATCTCGACGTCCAAGGCATAGTGGCAGCCCCTTTGTTGCCATAGTTCGTGTTCCCGCCCCTCGATCGGTGTCACGTTAGACGAGTGTCGAGACAATACAGATTGCTATTATTCGTTCTAGGACCCACGCACAATCAGCTAATCGCGGAGTGATGAGGCGATCTTTTTCTCCCATTCTTCTTTCCTCTGTTTTTCTTTTTGCTGCCGCGATCCCTTATTTAATTTCCTACCCCTAGAGGCTGAAAAAGGTGAGCTACTTTTGCTGTCACTAGGGTTTTTAAGTTTATTTATGCTTAAAAGTGAATGAATTTTTTTTTGTTACCATTGTCTGTTCTTCGCACCAGGACCTACACGCGCGCAGTGAAACACACTGTTTTGCTCGTCCGGGCGCCCCACTCTTCTTCACTTTTCTGGTTTCATTCCCGTCCAGCCCCCTTTTTAACGGTTTCTCGAAGCCTTTCTCACTTTGGAAACACCGATGCACGCAGTTTCTTCACCTCAGTCGCGCTAGTTTCGATCTTGTCTTCCATTTTTCAGCATAATCTGGATTACCCAAAATTATCGTGAACGGAGCCTTTAAACAGAGGGCTGGACGAGAATGAGACCAGAAAAATGAAGAAGAGTGGGCGTTTGGACGAGCTATACAATGTATCTCACTGCGTGCGTGTGGGACGTGGTGCGAATAACAGACTATGGTAAGCAACAATTCATTCACATATAAGCATAAGTAAACAAAAAACCCCAGTAACAGCAAAAGTTGCTCACTTTTTTCAGCCTGAAGGAGTAGGAAATTAAATAATGAATCGCGGCAGCAAAAAGAATTCAAAGGAAAAAAGAATGGGAGAAAAACGTCGCCTCACCGCTCGGTTATCAGCTGATTGTGTGTGAGTCCTAAAACGAATAGTTGCAATCTGTTTTGTCTCGACACTCGTCTGACCGTCTCACGTGACAGCGATCGAGAGGCGGGAAGGCCATGAAATATCGTGAACTGTGACTTTAAGCCACAGTGATGAAGAGTTTGTTGAAACGCGCTCAATCAGTCCTTTTATGCTCAAGAACACCGTAACGTCTACATCTACTCTAAGTGTAATAATCTAATTTTTCAGAACACTCACCGTCCACTAAAATGTAAACATTGCGGCGAGGTGTTCGACGGTTACGGGAATTTCAGGGCGCACGAATTGCGACAACGAGCACAATCATTTGAATGTTCATGTGGAGCTTCATTTTCTCGGCTATCTGAGCTACGGTATGTTTTTGAATAACACCAGTCGAATCGCCCGGCTGACGTCGGGCACTTCCTTTTCGCGCAAAAATGGCCTGCAGCCCACGTTCTTTTTAAATTCGGACACTGGTATAGAACAGAAAGTGTAGATTTCCGGCGAGACAAACAAACACACACACCCGACACACCTAGTGAGCGCCTCTTACGTCATGAGCAACTGATGTGTGTTAGAGTAACTTGGTTCTTTCCGTATTTTTTTCAACGCGACTGCGCAGATTTACCCAGGTTACGCACGCGCCGCCCCCTACGTTATCCAGTTCATTCATTTCCTACTACCTAATACCAGTGTCCTAATCTTGTAGCCTGTACCCCTACCGATTTTGAACCCCTGGGCCAAAGTTTGAAAATTTCCGCTCGAATCCCGCCCCGTAGAGGAGGAGTCCAGCCCTGCCACTAATCATCAGTACTCCCATCCCGCCGCCTGTACTCCTACTAAATTTGACAGGGGGACACGGGGACAAGCCATATGAATTTCTAGTCAAAAACAACACATGCACATACACATACGTAGACACACACACACGCGCACACACACATACACAATTAGTGCGTCACATATAGTAGGATTCATAACTAAGCAACTTTGAGTCTGCGGTAGGCTTGATGTAGTACCTTGTTTAATGCGATATTTTCGTACTACAGCGATTGAACAGGTTTCCTTTTCTTGTCGTTACGTCATAGTGGTTGAAGTGAATAAAGCCAGGCGCATTCAGTTGAAGGCTCAGTGATGTGGAATGTATCCATGCGTTACAACTTTTGGCAATGCACAGCTTACTCAAATGGGTGCTCACAACAAACATAAGTCTGCACCAGAGATCTCGACTGCCCTTTTTTTGTTGATGGATCTAACTGGAAAGACTTGCATGTGTTCCTTGTAAGGTTCTTGGCTCTCAAGTTGTTGGGCGTCTGCACATAGACTTTCGACCAAATAGCCACCCAGATTTGGTCAAAATTCTCTTTGCCTAATTCCAAAGTACTTTCGGTGTCGTAGCGCTGAACTCCTTAACAAGGTTCCCTCAAGTTGCCTTCGAACACAAGCTGTACAGCTCTGTAGGACTGCGCTTGCAGGGCTTGTCATTAACTTTGTGAGGTTTACAGTGGCAAGAAAAGACAAGATTAGTACATGATAACTCGCTTGTACAGATGCGTTTGAAAACTCGGCTCGAATTTTTTTAAGAAGTGCTATGCTTGAAGTGAGAGCATCTTTGTTCAGAATTCATCGAGATTCGTGTCGCAAACGGGGATCATTTCTGTGCATTGTATGCGACCGGTTGTTCACTCAGCGTGTGCAGGTAGTCCGTAGTTAATCACAGGTCAACTGTCTTTGATGTTTGTTTTTGTTGTTTCAAGCTGGACAGACACTGGAAAAAGGAGCATTTCGTAAGTGCACAATGTGCTGAATGTGGTTGGATTGCGGCTGCACCATTGCGAAAAGCAGAACATGCCTTGGAGGTCCATAAGAAGGATATGTAGGTTCATGCATAGGAAAAGCCTTAATTTGTTTGAACCTTTAGTTCTTCTCACCAGTTGCATCCTTATGCAGAAGGTAGTGCGGTCGCCTTGAGATTCTTCCTCTTTGCCACGAACATCATCAATTAACGGGTGTCGCGCCATCGGGGCCATTCCGCCGAGGCCTTTCCGCATCGGTGGTTGCTCGGCAGGGCGACCCAGGCGGCGTGATTGAGGTGGTTGGGGTCTTATGCCCGCTCGCTAATGCTCGGGATCACTTGCCACACCGACATGGTAGGCCTCGGCTGCTACCGGTGCCCTTACGTGCTCCTACGGGATGGTACTGGCCGCTTTCATAGTCCGCCGGCCGGCCGGACGACTGGCGCGAACGAATTAGTTCGTATGTAAGAAATCTACGTCTGTTCCATTATTTCACGGTCAGAATCCGACCGTAAACAATCTGACCGTGAAATAAAATGCAACAGACGTAGACTTCTTGCATAAGAATTAATTCTTTTTACGTCAGCCGACCGGCCGGCGGACTATGAACGCAGCCACTGCCTCCGGAGTACGCTAGGGTGTTGCTCGTCGAGCGCCGAGCTTCCCTCAGGGCGCTGGACGCATGATCCTCCGAAAGCCTGCGATATCCTAATCCGCATTCTGGGATGGCTGCGGAATACGAAGAGATCTGCACTTCACGTACGCTGAGTCTACATGGATGGATTGTATGGATTTATGATTAACTGCAAATATGCAAATAAAGGGAATAAATGTTAGGATAAATGCGAGTAAATGCGGTTAACTACGATTACAACTACTGTAAAACACTAAACCTACGGCTGGGTACGATCCTGCTCACCCTTAAGTCGGGCTATTCAATTCTCGCAACCTCCACTGCTGCTCTTTCGTTCACTCCTGGCTGCAAACCACTCCTTCAAATCTTCCTTGCGTGAGATTGACACCGACAGGAGTTGCACCACGGTCGATGGCCATAGAATGTGCTTCGGTTCCCTCTGGAGCTGCGTCCCAGAGTTCGTGGCTAAGCACAGTCACGTAGCGTCCTGCCGTTTTCTACAGAGTACTTTTCCCGACGGGACCGAGGTATGCGCCAGCCGTCTTATGAAGTCGAACGGAAGGCACGACGAAGGTGGGGGGGGGGAGGAAGGAACCCCTCTCTTCATAATATGCAGCAAAATAACCCCCGACGAATCAGAGAATGATTAGGGTGCATGCAGGACACATCCTTTTCGAGTAGCTGTCAATGATTAGAATACTTGATCTTCTGTTTCTGGTTCCCGTCGTAGTTTTGAAGCATTGGTTTTAATTTGCCGCCACCACTTTTTGTAAGATTGATGTCAACCGGCATAATCTTGCGTTCACTACGTTCAGGAAATGCAATAAAAAGCATAGATCAGAGCGGAATTTTTGTCTCATTAAGCCAACTGATCGAATAACAACTGTTTAGCTGCGGATATTGTGGTATGGGTGAACCATCCTCCGATCACGTTTCACTAGTGCACTGGAAGCGCCTCAAGAAATCTATTCCGATAAGAAAGTCGTGTGAGAAACTGTAAGCGTTCCATGTACATACTTTTTTACTTTGTGTAACGCACTCTCAAAGTTGAAGAACTATTCAGTAGCATTGGGTGGTTCTTCACATGTATTTTTCACCGCATCCATTGAAGCCTTGTTGTGACATATTTGACACAGCAGATGCCTGCATATCTAAGATGAGCACTGATTCTGCGTGAAGTTAGCAGCGTTCTTCACTTGAATGCTTGAGCTCATGAGGCGCTATTGGTGCCTATTAAATTGCTATTAAATTATTATTTAAATAACTAAATAAAATTATTAGACCGAACACCTCTTGTCAACTTCTGCGTTTGCATCGCTATGTCGCTTAACAGGAAATGACGCCCAGTGACTGGTCATTCTACGTGAACTGCTTTCACTCGGCTCAAATGTGCTCGCTACATTCCTAGTGTTCTTCCCGGTACTATTTTTTGTTTTCGCGTGCAGCTGATGGAAATAGCTTGCCTGTTGTATCCTGTTAATTGACAGTGCTATCATTCCCCCCCATCTGGTACTGCCAGTCCGGGTGAGTCCGGGTTTAGCAGAATGGGGAACTTGATTGTGTTCTGAAAACGATAGTGATTATGTTTCAGGGATAGACCAAGCGACACTGAATCGTGTAATCTTCCGGTTGAGTTCAAAAATACATCTCCAAGTTTCGAGGAATGCCAAAACTCTAACAACAGTGGGGATCAGAAGTCTCATGTTGTGTTGCCCTCTCAGAAAGGTGGCGTCTTCAGATTTCATTGTTCTTTAGTTTTTTTTCGCTTGAAGGAGTTGCTAAAAGATGTACTGTGTTGATCGAACCACCTGCGGATGGGACGTCAGTGGCTAGTCATGGTCCTTCTCCTTCAGGTGTTTCACGATATCACGATATCTTATAGGGCACGGCGGTATCAGCCAGTCGTGTAGAGATGGCTGATGCTGCCGCGTGTTCTACTGATAAGATTACCCATGTGACTTGTCGTGATCCACACCCGAAAAAAGTGAAATATTTGCTCTCCTGGTGCTGAACATGCAAGTATACCGATGCGTTGTACCTGTGCATTTGTGCATTCATCTCCCGGCTGCAAACACGCTCTGTATAGAGGTAAAGTCGAGCTGGCTGAAAATTTAAAGGCACGGTCCTCGATGACATTGGTTAGTGAGTTCTTCCTTTAGGAAAACTCAGTGGCATCTAAGGGCCATAGGAAAGACCCTCTCGCGCCCAAAAACTCGACGCTTAGGGTATATAGGAAGCTCTGTTCCCGGCTCGCACGGTCATCTCGCCTCTCGATCGACGTCACGTCAGACGAGTGTCGAGGCGATACAGATTGCAATTATTTGATCTATGTAGGACCCACACACAACCAGCTGATCGCCGAGTGATGAGGCAATGTTTTTCTCCCATTCTGTTTTCCTCTGTTATTTTTTTTTGCTGCCACGATCCCTTATTTAATTTCCTACTCCAAGAGGCTGAAAAAGAGGTGAGCTATTTTTGCTGTTTTGCTGTTACTAGGGTTTTTTTTTGCTTACCTATGCTTATGAGTGAATGCTTTGCTTACTGTAGTCAGTTAGTCGCATCTCACGTAGGCTTTGACACACATTGCACAGCTCGTTCAATTATCGTGAACTGTGCCTTTAAACTGACGAAAGCTTTAGTCGATGAATAGATCCTACCTATATAATCGGCTAACAATAAGTGTGTCTGTTGGTGTGTTATGTGTGTGTGGTATATATATATGTGTGTGTGTTTGTCTGACCGGAAATTCATAACTCCTGTCCCACTGAACCTAGAACATTCAAATTTGCAAGGAATACAGATGACAGGATGGGAACGCTGATTTTAGGGGGTAGGAGGTGACAACAATTGAAAGGAAGTGATAAGGAGCCTTAAAAGGCAAAAGCCACAGGACCCATATTTCCCTTTGTATTTAAGATAAAGTCTTGACACCTGGGTATGTGATGTAGGATGTGAAGGGACCGTGAATGATTGGTGACAGGGAATGATATCAAGTGATAGGGACTGATAAAAAACCATAGAAGGCGAGAGTCACTAGATCTGTAACGCACTTTCTGTTAATAACGGAATCTTGGAATTTTAATAGGTTATGTAAGATGTAACAGGATCGTGGGTACTCGGTGACGGTATCGAGAATGTTGGTGCCAGGCCAGTGGCTGATAAAACTGACAAGGGCTAATGAAAATCCTGCAAAGCGTGGAGCCACTATAATAATGGCATCAATAGTGGAGCCTTGACAGTTTGGCATGTGATGCGGAGTGTGGCGGGATCGTAGACGATCGATGATAGGAACTGATAACAGCTGATAACGACTGATAAGAGCCCTTATCAACTGAATTTAACTCCTGTGGTATTTACGATGTATTTATGATTGCGACTATAATATATTATAGATTACGACCGCTACCCAGCAAGGTTTGTAACTCTGTATAAGATCAAGGCTACTTTATGTTTTGATATCATTTACGTCAAAGCTCATCCGACCGCCAATAGTTTGGGATTCTCAATTAATGATGTACCCGTGGAGGAAAGAAGTTCCAGTGATGAAGACATCTGATAATGATGCACGCATTAGCGTGCGTAGCCCAACTGGTTGGATATATACAATCGCGCTCAACCGCGATACCGTGCACTTTCGATGGTTGGGGACTCTTCAAAAGTTTTCTTCCTCCTTTCCGTTCTGTTCCTTTTCCTATTTTTAGATTTTTTTTTTTTAGATTTCTTTTAGATTTTTTCCTAGAAGGGCCTTTTCCATTTCTGTTGAACAAAAGGGTATAGGTTCAAATGTTGTGTTCAGAATTGTTTGTGGATTGCAGTGGCACTTCGTCCATTGCTTCAGGATCTGGTTCTGAAATGAATAATTCAGTTGAAAGTGCATTAGATCGCGAACACGGTGAGACTAGGACAATTTCTCCGCAGAGACATAATTTTTGAAAGCATGTCATCTAGAAAAGTCACATCATGCAGGCATAGACCTACCGAAAGCAGCTCCTGTACGTGAAGAAGTTTATTTGAACGTGGTCCTTTCGATACCGAATCACGTCGTAGACGATTTCTATTTTGGTGACCGCCTTCCGGATGAAATCCGGCAGCTGTTTCCTGAGCTCACGCATGCACGTAGGTGATAGAAATATTATCTTCGTCAACTGTGTCGGTTTCTTTCCGCGTTTAATAACTCTCACGGTGAAATATGTGATTTACAGGTGTATGCATCGTGGAACCTTTCGTTGGTCAGGAACGATTTCTCTCACTGCACATACCTGTGATTCGCCCTCCAGAAACCAGTGGCCAAGCTGACCGTTTACTGTCGGTACCAATCTACGTCTGAACAGGGGATATGACCATGATATCCCCTCTACACAATTTTACATTAGATTGTTAGAGACTTGACTTGGATAAGAAGGACATTTTCTCCTTGCCCGGCATAATGTCATCAGACCACAGCGGAAATCGATTTATAGTGGTCGGAAATTGATTGCTGTTGCCTATGTGTTAAATATATCTCATAGGCAAGGAACGGAAGCATGCAAGGCTAGCTCTGAAGCCTAGATTGCTTCATAGCAGTGAAATGTAGGAACTAAGGATGACTAACACATTAGCTTGAAATGGGTTTTTCGAGATGAAGGAACAGCTGGAAATAAGTGTTCAGCATTAGGAGTTACAAGCAACCGTCTCACAGGTAATGCTGGTTTGAATTAACTTGTGAGAAATAGCATGGAGCAGACACGTTCTATCTAAATGTATGGATAGGGTGACCCGCATGCTTTTTGTTCAGGGAAACGTAGAGTTGATGTTCGGTGGGCATGAACACGGAACCACCAAGAGCATTCTGAATGGTTTCCAAGAAAGAGTTTAAGCTAGTTTGGTTATCAAAACTGGAAGCCGTATGTTAAGGAGGGTAATAGAGAAAGCAGTTTTTCCAAAAGGTATGATAGGCCCTATTATAATAGCTGTCTATTTACGTCTCATGTGAGATCAAACAGCCTGAAATTTTGAAATAACCGTTGAGCCCCATTTTAATTTCCTGGTTGTTGTTGAAAGCCTTTATTGTGTTTGTTGTATCTAGTCTTTCTCCCATTCCAGCTTGAGTGTTCATGCCGACGGCTAAGGGCAGTGAGAACTGAGTATAAATAGCATTGATTGGTTTCATATGTGAACCTTTATTGGTATCATGAAAATGATGTCCATTTCAAACTACAACAGTCTAACAGCCGAGGATGTAAACTTTCGTTTGTTCGTTGTTATCATTTTCAGGTATGATTGAGTGAAGCCTTTCATAAATCATTCATAGCATGGCTGTTTCTTTGTCTGTGGGAGCTACTAAGCATGATTATCGGAAACTAGTCTTTTTGAAAACGGTTATGACCGCTATGGATGCGCACGAGATCTCGCTGTGTATGCTGCTGCTCATTGCTTCGTTCATTTGCTGATCAGGCTATAATGGGCCCGTTACTGCCTAGAACGTGAAGTTAAAAACTTCTTAGACCTTTTCAACTATTTTTTTCATGTAGTTGTTTTGTTGAGCCGTCTGTTCCTTGATATCTCTCAGTTTCATTCTCTTCGTGGCACAGGTAATGCTGTTTACGGTGAAACTACTCGGTGGGAAGGACGATACGGCGACTATTGAGGTGAGTCCATCATTCGATTCTTTTTTAGAATTGACCAGTATTGCGAAATTCTGTTATAAGCAGCGTGGGATTAGTTCAACGTGAGGCAGGAGGGATAGTTGAATCGGTCGCGCTTCTTCGAATAGATGACGTCCAGGGTGATGGACCATGTATGATCCAGCTAATCTGCAACAAATCATGGCTTATTGTTGTTGAATTACGCCAAGAAAAATATTTGCATACGGCCGTACGCAGCAGTTTGTGGAACAATAGTTAGATATGTGAACAGGGCCATTTCCACCTGGAAATTCAAGGCACAGTTCACGATAATTTCGAGGTAACCATTTTAAGTGGAAAAAAGGTAGTGTTGATGTGGAATGGTGCGTCGGTGGCGAAGAAAGCGAGAGAATACGAAAAATAAGACTTTCCAAAAGTAGTGGAAATAGAGGTTGTACGAGGTGAACATGACGGAAATGGCATGGAAGGGGTATTCGGACGAGATTTCATCCGTTACAATTGCTCAAAGAATCAGCTCCGAATTGTCTAAAACTGCCTTTCATTGTCGCCATGGGTCATGACAAGTTGATGAACTTCCTACATGGGAGTTTCTTGAGATAGTGGAGCCTCTACAACACTGTTGAGACTCGTCCGCTGCGGGTGTGGCATTCACGCGCACAATGCCCCCCCCCCTTATTGGGCCCTATGCAGGGCGTTTCTCTACCTAATACCAGCCCATATGGTATCAGAAAGAGTTTCAAATTCATCCTGCGGGGAAACCTCAGAAACGATTTTTATCGTGAACTGTGCCTTCAAATGTGCGTTACCGACCCCCTAGCTATTGTACAATTGTGCCCTTGAGTGGAGATGTGAGAGTTGCGCCCGAATTCGAGTCTGGTAATGACCAGTTTTATTCATCTTGTTATCTAACCTGAATGTTTAACTCATTCAAGTAACCAAGAGCAGTTATCCTACTTATTCGGCTAAGTGTCTCTTTTGGTGTGTTTGTGTGTGTGTGAGTATGTGTGTGTTTGTCCGACCGGAAATTCATAACTGCGGTCCCATTGTAGCTAAAGCTTTCAAATTTGAAAGAGAGATATACGGCGGGATGGGAACACTGATGGCACTGATGGTAGATGATTGGAAGTGACAACTATCGATAGAAACTGATAAGGAGCCTTAAAAGGCAAAAGCCTAAGTATCCGTAACTCCCTTCGTATTAGCGGTGAAACCTTGGCACTTTGGCAGGCGGTGTAGCAGGTGGTATATGAGGGGACCGTTAGTGATTGGTGACAGAAAATGATATCAAGTGATAGGCACTGATAAGAAGTCATAGAAGGCGAGGGCCTGTAGGTCTGTGACGCGCTTCCTGTCAATAGTGGAGTCTTGGTATTTCAATAGGTGATGTAAGATGTAACAGGATCGTGGGTACTCGGTGACGGGATCGAGAACGGTTGGTGCCAGGCCAGGAGCTGATAAAACTGATAAGGGCCAATGAAAATCCTCGAAAGCGTAGAGCCACTATGATAATGACATTATAGTGGAGCTTTGACAGTTTGGCATGTGATGTGGAGTATGACGGGATCGTAGGCGACCGATGGTAGGCACTGATAACAGCTGATAGCGACTGGTAAGAGCACTTACCAACTGAATTCAACTCCTGTGGTATCTATGATGTATTTATGATTACGACTACGATATAGATTACGACCGCTACCCAGCAGGGTTTGTAATGCGGTGGAAGCTCAAGTTCACTTTGTGTTTTGATATCATTCACGACGAAGCTCGGCCGACGGCCAATAATTTGGGATTCTCAACTAATGATGTACCCGTGGAGGAAAGAAGGTCCAGTGATAACGACATCTTATAATGGTGTTGTTATCTATGCCCGTTTTTGCGTTCTTCCGAAAGTCTCGCAGGTACAATGAAATTATGAAATGGAAAGTCAAGCGATACTGTTCATATTGGTCTTCTAACAAGTCGTAGGTAAGCGGGAGAGGGCATGCCGTGCTCTCATTAGCGTGCTTAGCCCATCTGGTTTTATATAATACTATCACAGAGAGTGCAAAATATTGTGGCTCGCAAATGTTATGGAAACAGCTTTTCCATGCTTAAGATTGAAAAACGGAAAACAAGGCTCATTTTGGGTCGTGATGTTAAGCAAGAACTTCCATAAAAACTTGCCGTATCTTGCTTCAGCTTTTACCTGATATACAAGTACGGCATCTGAAAATGAAAATCGCCGATGAAATGCTTCTCCCGTATGGTTCGTTCAAGGTTTTGAATGCGGGCAAACCACTTCTTGGTATGTGTTCCTATTATATGTAGTATAGTCAGCCTTAGTTACCGCCTGCACAGTGTCATTTCAGATGACGACTCGCAACTTCTCCCAGCTGGCTTGAAGGAAGGTGCCAAATTGACGGTTGTAATTAATACTGGAGATATGGTTGGGCCGTGCAAGGTTACTTCATGAGAATTTCATCAGAAAGCTACGTTATTTACAAAGGATGATGTAAAATCTACGTTATTAGGCTGATTCGGATTCACTGATGGAGATTCGTGTGAAGGCGATTCTAGGCGATTCAGCAACTCCTCTCAATAACCTTCGCTTACGAAAGGTATGGCTTCACGTGATGTTGCAGACGTTCGCTGCTAGAGTATGTTTTATTAGGTCCCGTTTTACTCTAGTAACTAATAAAGGAGCGACTTACATGGAGACCATTTCGAATTGACTGTTAACTGTTACTATTGGTCGAAGTACTAGCAAGAAGAGATTACTTTGGTTCGGGAGAATTTTGGTCCCACTATTCCGATTTTTCCTTTTTTCCGCTTTGGCTACCGGATCCTAAATTTTTTCAGGAAACGGAGTACTAGGATCAAGTAAAGTTGCTTAACCATTTATCCTCTTGAGCTCGATGATAGGTGCTACCGGAGTAGCCGGGCGGGTACCATCACTGCTTGGATCATCGTTTGAGTTCGTCAACCAATTTTGTGCTGAGCTTTTATAGGATTTCTCTGCAACTTGCAAAGGAAGCTGGATATGTGCCGCATTCAAGAGGGATCGATCACTAGTGATTACGCTATACTCCAGCGGGTACATCTGGTGCAGCTCTGTTCACTGCACAACTTGGATTTTCCAATAGTCTCTTGAACTACTGAATGAGTTTGGAGTCGTGTACCACATTGCCTTCGTTGTTCGAAAGAAGGCGGTTATTATTTCTTATGCTCAAAATCGCATTCACACATTTGGGAGGGAGGATTCCATTCGAAGAATAGTATTAAAGTATCATTTTTATGGATGTCATGGGGTCTCAGATTGTAATCACTCTTCAGAACGCATCGGAGAGATCGATTCTACAAAAGTATATACATGCAGTCAGCGTCATTTAACGCTTGCGGGAAAGCGCGGCACTCGGCATCTCTCTCTTCACGCAAGTGCGGAAGGAATTCCGGAGTCCGGAGGGCAAGGACTACTCTGTGTGCGACAGGGAAGAATGGAGACTTTACTGGCGTCCGCTCGAGGAATTCGATGATCGGTGGGACCACAGATGATGGACTGCAGCAGTATGTTTTCACTAACTGCTGTGTTCACACTCACATAGAACTGTTTAAGAAGTGTAAGGCTGTGTTGTTCCGTAATTATCTCAAATTATGCTCATCGAAGGTAACTTCACATCAACAATTTGGACAAATTGCTCATACGTAGGCCCACAATTTCTGACTGACTTTCTTAGGACCGAGTATTCATCGGGATATGACGTCATGGCCCTCAGATGATTAATGGGTAGAATGCTCTTTCCCTTTTTGCAATACTGAATCGTGCACAATAATGTTTTGATCTATGTCATCTTCTTTGTGTCTTATTGATCAGTGAGTTGATGTTTCTCCTTCACAAAAATTTACCTACCTAATCACAGATAAGCCGTTGTCAAGGCAGAGCTAATTGTTTATCGGAGGGCATCAGGAATTTTCGACGTCTGCCTAATTCGGTGTTCAGTCATTATCGTAAAAAAACAACTATAGCAGTGAACGAAAACATATATGGTTTCTCGTTACAGATTCTCTCGAATTCTCCAAAGTTGAAATTTTGGAAAAAAAAATTATAAAGGTTAATGCTTAGAATGCTTCAACTTTTGTGTTTCCTGAGCCCTTCTCTTTTCATTGAATTCTTTGTAAGGCTGGATGTGCCTCATAGAAAAGATTCGCTTGTTCTCGGTTTTTATGAGGGAAGTCTCACAACACCGAAAAGCTCCATTAAAAAAGTTCCGGAATGGAAGAAGGTGCTCGATTCTTGAGGGTTTTATGGGCCTAATATCTGATCAATCAGAATTGAGAGTTCATTGATCCACAGACCGTTCAGGAGAACTGCAGTCGCAGACAACCTGCCTCTCAAAAGGTTTTTTGCAAAAACGTAGTCTAACTACTGTTTCTCCACCATCCTTCGAAAACTCATATCAATTAAAGAAGAATCTTCACCGTGTGCGCGATGCGATCCTCTTGGTTCAGAACTCTCGTCTTATAAAAATACAAATATAGTAGACAACTCGCTATTTATGATATTGGAACTGGTTTATATTGAATTATAAGAAAAAGCAGCTCAGCAGTCCCCATCTACAGAGTTAAATGGAGGCGGGTTTGTTAGATTTACTTTTCGGACGGCGTGAATTATTCTAAACCGAAAGGGAGGCGGTCGTTTGGCGCGGCCCTTCGCAGCCACTTTGCCATGTGGTGCATAGGCTTCAATTGCCACCCATAAACGCAATTTCTGCGTCAACCAGCTCGTCCAAATCAGTCAGCCTTTCAAATTACCATCAGCTACCGGCCCATTAGCGTTGCTTCGCACCTAGGTGCGAAGCGACCCTGATTAAGTTGAAGACTCAGAGATCATCAAACTCCCAGTCATCCTCATTGATCTAGTTGGAAGTAAAGGAATTGTAAAGATTATATAGAATAATTGTTCAAGAAGGAATAAAATTATTAAGTTTTTGGTTGTAGAAGTTATTATCATGCATAGTTGAAAATATAATCGTTAAATGTACATCTAACCTTCCCTCTTGGAGGTACAAGCATTCAAATGATTACTTAGTCTCCTTCTAGCATTAAGTGCCTGGAGCGGTTCTCGGCACGGAACATTCTCGTCAAATGATCAAAAATCTCCTTGTCCCGTTTCGATTTCGTACCCCTGCCTTATAAATAGAATCGAAGGTCGAGGATTCAACTACTGCTCAACTTCTGGCTAGAGAAGGATAGCATCACAAGAATATGGAAACAGCTAATCACGAAATGCTGAGTACAAATATAGAGAAAAAACTCAAGAAGTACAGTAAGGAAAAGTTCAGCAAGAAGCGGAAACCCGCAAATCCGAAATCCCACCATGTAGTGGTAATTGACATCTCTCAAGTTTTTGTCAATCTTTTTTGAGAATAGTAGATGTGCTTCCGAATTTTTCGATCATTTTTATATGCATGATTTCTTGGATTTAATCTACAGGATTATCCTTTTTGGTCTCTGAGAGAAGAAAAAACGGTAAGGTGGAACGTGCTACTGTGTACTATGAATGTGAATGAGTTTGAAATATTAATGTGGTTTTCAAAATTATATTGCTGGTAAATTTTGCATAAAGGGACGAATGAAACTGCTAACTCTGAAACTCTTCACAATTTCCTCCCTTACTACTACTAATGAGGATGACTGAAAGCTCGGTGATCCCTGAGTCTTCAACTTAATCAGGGTCGCCTCGCGCCTATGTACGAAGCAACTCTAATTAGGCGGATAGCTGATGGTAATTCGAAAGGCTGACTGATTTGGACGAGTTGGTTGATGCAGAAATTGCGTTGTATGAGTGGCAATTGAAGTCCATGCGCCCCAATGGCAAAGTGGCTGCGAAGGGCCGCGCCAAACGACATACACCCGTATACATCAGTGTTCCGTCCTCCAAGTCTAGTCGGGTACTATTTAGATGACCTTGTAGGGATCGAGGATTCGGTTGACCTGAGCAAGTAATGATTTGGACGTATTTCTGGGCCATTCGTGTTGTAGTGTGTGCTACTTGCCATTAAACCACTTCCGGGTCCTTTAATCTTAAACCACTTCCGGGTCCTTTAATCATCCATTACATTCAGAGCGGGCGGGGGTAGTGTAGTGGCAAGTGTCGCACTACCTCACACGCACGATCAGGGAGTCGAATCCCGGATCGATATCCGCCCAGGCCAACCAAGCCTTCCATCCCGCTGGGGTCGGTTAATTGGTACCAGACTTGTCTGGGACGATAAAAGCACTGACTTGTACATCGGCTGGCCACCGCAAGTCATTGGTATAGGCCACATACGCACTCTTTACGCCACTACGATTCTGAATGGAAGTCGAGTGCAGGGCGCATCCCTTAGACGGGTATGATTAGCGCCAAAAACTTTATCCTTTAATATTAACTTCACATTTAGAGTATTCAAAACTACGTGGACTTCATGTCATTGGACGATCTGGAACGCTACTCTAAGAAGATTTCGCCCGAATCTTAGGAATGAACGTTTGCCTCATTTTTCACTTTTGTTTTCCTCCTCTTGTTCTTCGGTTGGTTTTTTTCGAAATTGGCTGGCTCTCAGAACTTTCCTACTATCATGGAGACCGTACCGAAGTTATCATTGCCACTGGTTTATCTCTCGCTTGTCACTTCTGAAAATTTGGCTTACATTTTCTCCAAATTTAAAGCTTTTGGATGGTCTTTGTATGGATAAACTCTTGCAGTACGCATGAACTGTTTATGTTGCTGTGGTCGTATCTCATCTTGTCGCAATTTTTGAAGTTCCGGGTCGTGTCCCGACTTTTTTCGCTTTTCTTAATGTACAGTTCTTATGATTTTTTCTTGGAGCAAATTCAATAGGATGGGTATTCGGGTTGTGAATGACTTAGTCAAAATATATGTATGTGGAGCAGGTAATTTTTTGGTTGCAGGTTTTTGTTTTTGGTAGCAGGTTTTTGTCATACACTGCATTGCATAATGCTACAGCCACCCATGAATTTCACCAAAATTCACGTTCCAGGACACTTCAGATTGCTCCCTTCTCGGAGCGTAACCTATAGACCAACAACGAGTTCCATCTCAATAATATGAACAATTTTTCCTTCATTTTTTCAGAGGAGGTCACTTTGCCTATGTTGCAAAATGATACAGCCACGCACCAAATAAATTTATTTAACAGCTGAATAACGATTAAGAGAGGATGTTGCATGATCAGTAATTAATTGAGCCCCATTCCTTTTACCTATCTCAAAGATACGGATGTCTAAGCTAAAGTAAAGGCTATCAATGAGCTCCTGGTCAACTTGGTGCCCTATCTGTTGACGTTGCTTTCTTCAGCTCACTGATATCTCCAACTGCTTGTTTCCTTCATAAATCTTCCTCATGAATCTCCCAAGTTGGGGCTGTTGGCCAGCCAGGGCAAAAAGATTTGTTACCAACTAAGGCCGAGCGTGGATGCTCCGACTGCCGTGTGTCGGGGCATTCACCTGTGTCATCAGTAATGTCTCCATTCGCGGGCGCTAGTAATGCTCCATTCGTCCCTGTAACGAGTTAGAGTGGTCCAATGAATCGCCCTCGCTTCAGGGACACGAGATTTAACATTTCTTTCGTTCAGGGCTTTCGCGAATAAGTCTGACCATCTGGTTGGCGGCCGTCCTAGAGTTCGTTTACAGCATGGTCATCCTGCTTTCGTAGAGTCCAAGTCTCCGAGGCCTAAGTCAAAGCAGGGAGGACAGCAGTATCGGAAAGGTGATCGCCAAGCCGGATGTTTTTTGTCTTCTTCACTACTCCCTCGATCTTCTTAAAAGCTCCCGACGCGGCGCGTTTTTTATGCACAGCTCCGGAGCTAGGTCTTTCATCATGTTGACTTCCCGACCTGGATACACATAGCTAGAGCATTTGGTGATATTCTTCCGATCAACGTGAAGGGAACATCAGGTACCAATCCGTTTTTCATGGACATCGTCTTCGTTAGTTCAGTCTCAAGCCGATCTTTCCGCAAGCATTGTCAGACTCGGCCAGCATTCGTTCCGCCTGCTCGATGTTCGGTGTTATAAGCACGATGCCGTTTGCAAAGCGGAGGTGATGTAGAGAGCGGCCGTCGACCTTCACTTCCAAGTCTTCCCATTCCAACTGACGCATGATATTCTCGAGAGCGGCACTGAAAAGTTTTGGCGAAATGAATCGGGGCATTATCCTGCATGAATAAGAGGTTCTGCTGCCGATTTTGACACCTAAAAGGATGAAGAGCATGTTGCATTACGACTCGATAACCGGAAGAGCTTCTTCGGACCAAACCATAAATGAATACGTTAACGAGAAGAAATCGCCACCATACCATGACTCCTCCTCCCTTGGAATTTCGTCTGGAAAACTAAAGCTTATCCTTTCTCAGGTCGTGCAGTAGAACCGGCTTCTATCTGGACATCACAGTTAAACATTTTTCAAAAAAAAAAAAACAATCAGGAGAGCGAAACCTCATGAGAAACAAGAGTAAACTACAAGCTAAAGACACCTTACTCCCATCGGTTCGTATGGAATTCCTGGCAAAAGTGACCCGGTTATCGCGATGCTTTTCGGTCTAGAAAATGCCTTCCCATTTTTCGTCAGTGATGAACTCGACTTTTTCTATCACGTTCCAAACAGTAATTTTCGGGACATTGAGCTTCGTTCCGTACACGACTTCCTCGTATTTGAAGGTTCTATCGACATCCCTCGTTTATAGCCTTCCGAAAGTAAAAAAAATCGTCCCGTACTCCTTTTGGCCCCTACTCCGTAGGATTTCTGACGAAATTGCCCACAAATGAGTGGCATCGGTCCAAATCTCGAGTGTTTTTGCGACTTGGAAGTCCCCGTTCCTCTTTTGCAGAATTTGGCTTTTCCCAAAATCGGATAGCAACTTTTCTTTACCCATTACCTGAATTGGAACTTGACACAAATTGAGCATTTGTGTGAGGTGAAAATGCAAAAGGACGGGAAAATATGAGGTGGCTGTATCATTTTGCAGCATAGGCAAGTGACCTTTTCCGAAAAAAAGAACGGAAAATTGTCCGTGTTATTGATATGGAACTCGTTATTGGTATACAAGTTACGGTCCGGGCAGGGCACAAGTTCCATATTAGGCGCTTTCCTGGATTGCTCTGGAACGCGCGTTCTGGTGAAATTCATAGGTGGCTGATCATTATGCAACGCAGTGTATACTGGGTCGTTCTAATGCCGATTGCGAATGTTCTACTATTGGAACTATTATATATGCACTGGTACACTCGTCTCCGCAGATTTTCTTTCATCGAAAGTTCGTTCATATGCTTGTAATATGTAAATGGCATGAATGGTGATAAACTCGTGCATGCCTTGGCTTCCGGCTCATGTACACTTACAACACCAACAATGTGATGTGGTTGGGCCTTAATTGTGAGATTTTTTCGTGTTCTTTAAAAGTCTTCACCAAGTCATTCTGCCCCTGTCAGCGTCCACACCTTCATTCATGACATTCTATTCACTTATGGTGTCACGACCTGGTCATGCCTTTGATCAAGTTGAAGTCTTACCTTCCCTCGTCTCAAAAAAATTCTGGAGCTCTTCAATTATGTCCCAAATATCTGAAAATGTACCACTTTTAAATGGCAACGACACCAGCTTGCAAATACTCATAAGTATCAATAGTTCAGGTAATGTTTGCAAAAGTACCCTCCCGCGTAACAGGGATGTAAACTTCGTAAACGGTGTAAACGCGTAACAGGGAACGAAATGGAACCTTCGAAAAGTAGGTCTAGACTAAGGTTTTAGGCCTTGAAAATGTGACAAATCTCATATGAAGAGCTAGTAAATTCCGTCATTCAAACTTTTTCGAGTAATCAGTTGAGTAATCTTCATCATTGACTGGGTATAAATTGACGAGCTCGTTGCCCTGGGAACCGTCAGTACACTGCTTCTGGTTGTTCTGTCAAAAGCTAAATGATATGTTAACACATATTTATGCGCTCAATCGTTATTTTCCTCACAAGTAAAGTATAAATGATGATCTCGTAGTAAGGTAGCGTTTACTTTCCGACGGAGTGAAGGGTGGAGTCATTCAAGTAGAAATGAAAGGAATCTGTTGGGATTGATGTGTAATTGAGTGGTGGATGATTTGATGTGTGCTTGACCAACAGCGGTGTTTCATTTATCACTTTCGTCCGAATCGCACAAAACTTGGCTTCCGCTTTTCCATCGCCGAATCACCTTCGCTACGTTTTCCAAATCGCACAAAGGACGGCTTTCGTTTGTCCATCTGGAAACGAGGTACGTTATATATAAATAGGAAATTCCAATCACTCATCACTGGATTCCATCCCCTATCAGTCTACTTTTATGCCTTCCTCTTTCGCATCTCCTTCCTTTTTAATTGCAAGAGGAAAAAGTAATATCTCTATAGTAACATCTCTTACTTTGTGTGTCCGTTTGGGGGAACGGTACGAACGTGCGTCCGAGGGTGCGCGCGGCGAATTGAGCTGCAAAGTTCGTGACGATTTGTATGACTGCGGCGCCAATTTTCGGGGCACAAACTCGAAGTAGTGTAGTTTAGTAGGGTCGGATGATCCTCCTAATCCATTCTATTTGAAATTTGGGCCCCAATGACAGGCGCCGAACTCGTTCAAACCATTACGAACTTCGCCGCGCAATTTGCCGCGCGCATCCTCGGACGCACGTTCGCACACATACCTGTCCGTTTGTATGTGCGTTTGTGCGCCTGTCCGCAAAAAATCACGCAGTCGCGAAGAGGATTGTGAAATTTCACGTGGGCGCATGTTAAATGGGTGAGGAGCAACTTATTGAATCGGAAGTCTACTGACATTATTTCTATTGTTCTCTCTAACCAATACGGATCACTTTGGGATGTGAAGCACGCGTTAGCGAGCGCAGCCCAACTGCTCATTCTGTCATGTCATGAAACATCCTCGCCAGGAATTTAATAGTGAATGCTTCTGGAGCATAATTCAACACTAAGCATACCTCCCTCCGTTTATCTGTTTTAAAGGCACAGTTCTCGATAATTTTGAGGTACCCCTCTTTAGTCGAAAAGCGGAAGTATAGGTTGGAAATAGTTTACTGGTAGTGAAAGAAAGCAAGTAAGTTCGTCGACTTCGAGAAAAATAAGGGTCCCAAAAAAAGCAAATAGAGCTTGGACGAGATTGACATGACGGAAATAACATGAATGAGGTGTTCGGACGAAATTTCAGTTGCTGCTAATGCGTAAAGAGCTGGTTGCATCAAGCTAGAATTGTACAAAACTGGCTTTCACCGTCGCTATGGATCATGACAAATTGTTTGAATTTCCTACATGGTTTCCTCGTGATTGGTGCAGCTTTACAGTGCTGGTGTAACTCGTCCGAGGATACACACGGTGCAGTTTTTAAACCTTTATAACGCCCCATCTAAGCCGTTTTCCGACTTTACTGAGTCACATATGGTATACGAGGGGGCCACAAATTTATCCCAGGGGGATATCTCATATCTGCCTATCATATCTAGCTGCCATTTTATCGTGAACTGTGCCTTTAATATCTACTTGGTATCTAGAAATACAGCTTCTCATACTGAGCAGTAGCTTCTCTGAATCCTTTCGGAAATTACCTTCTTATTGCCAGGGTATTTGCAAATTACGCCAAGGGCTGGAATAGAAAGTAATGCACGTCAACATCATAGAAATCGCGGAAAAACAAGATGGAGCCTGTTCAGAAGATTGCTATGTTTCTACGGACACCAACTGTGCGGCTGCTGAACACATGCATTGCGAGGCTACCAATTTATAGAACAGCGTCATTACTGCTCATCTCCTCTAAAGATTAAACTTCCATTTTTCACGATTTTCACGTTTGAACTCCTCTACTGATACATTTTGGGAATGTTTAGTTTACGTGAGAATAGTCTCGAGGGACCCGACTTGAGTTTCATCAAAGGCGCAGTCCACGACAAGAATATTTCCTGAAATTTCGTCATGAACATAGTCGGGTCGAAAAACGGCCTAGACAATGTGTAAAGGACCTTATTGTCAGAACAGGCTCAGCAGAGGTATACACTCAATGGCGGGCAAGTTCGCAAAGAGTTGTAGAGGCTGTGGAGGTTTCACCATTTGCACCGGAAAGCACGCGTTGCATGCAGGCAACATATTGTAGCCAGTTGTACGTACTGGCACGTACCCACCCTCACACAAGTCGTCCAAAACCCCTTCCTCGCAACTTTTGTCATCACACTCTCGTGCAACCTCTATTTTTACTACTTTTTCAAGCCTCATATCTCTCTAGATACGCTGATTTTCGCATTTTCTTCGCCACTTCTGCATTACACTGGACTAAGCCTTATATTCATCATGTTAAACTAGATACCCCGAAAGTACCTGAATCCTTTAAAGGCACAGTTCACGATAATTTTGGGTAATCCAGATTATGATGAAAAATGGAAGACAAGGTCGAAAGTTGTGCGATGAAGGTGGTGAAACTGCGTGAATCGGTGGGTGAAAAAAGGCTCCGAAAAACCGTTAAAAAGGGAGCTGGACGAGAATGAGACCAGAAAAATAAAAGGAGAGTGGGGCGTTTAGACGGGCTATACGATGTGTCTCACTGTGTGTGCGGGTCCTGGTGCGGATAACAGACTATAGTAAGCAAAAATTCACTTATAAGCATAAGTAAACAAAAAAAAACCCTAGTAACAGCAAAAGTAGCTCACATTTTTCAGCCTCTAGGGGTAGGAAATTAAATAAGAGATCGCGACAGCAAAAAAAAAAACAGAGGACAAAAGAATGGGAGAAAAAGATCGCCTCATCACTCGGCGGTTAGCTGATTGTGCGTGNGATGTGTCTCACTGTGTGTGCGGGTCCTGGTGCGGATAACAGACTATAGTAAGCAAAAATTCACTTATAAGCATAAGTAAACAAAAAAAAACCCTAGTAACAGCAAAAGTAGCTCACATTTTTCAGCCTCTAGGGGTAGGAAATTAAATAAGAGATCGCGACAGCAAAAAAAAAACAGAGGACAAAAGAATGGGAGAAAAAGATCGCCTCATCACTCGGCGGTTAGCTGATTGTGCGTGGGTCCTAGAACGAATAATAGCATCTGTATTGTCTCGACACTCGTCTAACGTGATACCGATCGAGGGGCGGGAAAGCGAACTACGGCAGCAACGGGGCTTCCACTATGCCCTAAGCGCCGAGATTGTGGGAGCGAGAGGGTCCCTCCTACCACCCATAGGGGGCGCTGAGTATTCCTAAAATTAAAACTCAGTAATCTTTTTATCGTTTATTAATCTTTTAAGGACAATCGGTGTCCTTTTCAGAATACATACCTACGAACTAGCTGGATATTGATGATCGACATTTTTTTTCTTGGTGTGTTCCGGGGGAACCCAAGCCAGGAGCGCTTCTCTCAGTAGATCTCAATCTAGCCAAACTCTTATCTCGAACTTCGCAAACTGCGTAAAGTTTTAAATTGCTTGCAGTACCAATTATGTATGTTAGAGCCCGCCTAGTAGATTAGTAATGTTCACTTCACACTGAATTACACGAACCATAAAAAAATTCCTTAGTATATGACTATTATCTTGAACTGTGCCTCTAGGTCTCTGTAAACTGGAGAAAGCCATGATTAACCCCGAACATCACCTTTCCGTGTACTGAGAAAGCAGATAAAATCAATATAATATCTGCTATGATATAACAATAAATATCCTGGTAGTATTAACCCTACGTTGAGATCATACGTCTCTGCATGTTGACGTGACATGTTTTCCTGAGTTCTTTTTGTTTTTCTCTTCACAAAGTTTGGTCGCTGATGTATCATATCGTAAGCACATGCATAACAGCACATCTGGTCTTCGGATGTTTCTTAGTAAGACTACTTTTTTTCTTATCTCGAACAAATGCAAAAATAGACCTGCTCTGTAAAGTAAGTAAGCACTAAGTAGGAATATTAACTTGCACACCCCTCAGACTGCGGCTTGGGACCTCCACGAATCGAACATGTAACAAAAGCGCATCGTCCTTGCCCCCTCTATGCTTATGTCCTGAACATCATCGAGTAAAAACGATTCATCTTATCGATGTTACTCACTGAGTCTGTTCTACTGTAAAATGTTGTATTCTGTTGATGACAAGAAACGGGATCGGCGTTAGATTTTACCTGTGGTACGGTTTCGAAACGAGCAGAGAGTGCGGATAGCAGTTGGTCACAAACTTCTCGATTTTGTGGTTGTGCGCAGTAATCCGCCAGCGCATCTTGATCCTGGAAAATGAGAGGAATAAATATTGCTGGATGAACAAGCCTTCTCTAAATTTATAAGAGTGGTTCCTTTTACAGACTTGCTAAGCGAAACGAACGCTTTGGTGAACATAAATTGTACGTAGTTGGACAATACTGTACTACACCTTTAATTTTCGTCCATTATGCTTTCTTTCTTGTCGCTTAGTCAGGTCTGTAAATGTGAATCTATAAACAATGGAGGAAATGTCAGTTGACACTTTTTGAAGAGACCTTGGGTTGATTTTAAGAATTTTAAGACTGCCATATACAGATTTAAGCATCGACTCGGCTGCATAGGCAAGCAGAAATGTATTCAAAAGTAACCTACCTAAACTCTTCGTACGTTGCTAGTCAAGCGAAATCACAGGTTCCCCACTTTTTTCGCTCAAATCCCCGCCTCGACTCTTATGAAAGGAAAATTTACTCTAATGGATGGTGTAATCCAGTGTGAAGTAAACATTGCTAACATACTTGGTGCACTCTCACATACATATAGGGTTGCTGAGAAGTATAGAACGCCACATTTGTAAGTGTAACTTCGAAGATAAGGGCCAAGGGGACAAATTAACTTTGTTAAGGAATAGAGTAGAGCTGCGTGATCACTAAGAACAGGAGGTGTTCGAAGTTCGATCCTTTTGCTCGTACACAGACCTCTAGACGTTCGATAACTCAATCAACAATTCGCCGCAGGTAATTGATGTCAATATCGTCGCACACCTTCTCCAAGTTCAGAGCGTCTAACGAGCGGTGGGAGCGTCCTGCGATCTGGTTCTCTAATACCCCCACACAGAGATGTCCATAGGATTGCGGTCTGGCGAAAATTAAGGCTAGATGTCTTTGCTATATTACCCGAGGAAGTCCGCGTCCAGTACGGCTTCCATTGACTTTGAAGCATGCGAAGGGTCCCATTCTTGCTGATTGACAAACGATCGGTTTTCGTAGTGTTTAGTGACCGAGGGTAACAGGGTGCACATTAAAACTACCGTTTGGTAGACCTCGGAGTTGATTTTCACATTTCTATCGATGGAAATCAATGGTGTTTTGCCTACCGATGTCACCCCCGCCCAAACCATCACACTTTTAAAAGATGGTCTGCTATGCACACGACGACGTTCTGGGAAGCTGTTGTCAGCTTTTGACAACAGCTGTCTCTGCTTTTGACGGTTTTAACAGTGTTCTACTGTGAAAATTTTCTCATCAGCCCAGATCACGTCAGAGATGCGGCGCGTCCTGAGCTCTCAGAAGTTTTTGGCATTCTATGAGCCGACGTTGTTCGGGTTGTTCCGAAATAAACTGCTCGACAGAGCCAATACTGTTCAGCTTGAAGTCGCACTTCACAATTTTTTGAACGATTTGACGGAAGCAATCCAATTCATGCTGACTCCATTGATGCGGGTGACCCTATTACCAATGGTGGAACGAATCCCCGGTGTGTTGACTGTTCTCGGCCATCCACTTTTTTGACGTTTCAGAGGCTAGTCACCAAGTACTGAGAGCAGCAGAGACATTTTGAACGGTTGAAGAGGGAATACTGAAACATTCTTCGAGCAACTTCTCGATGGTGGATCGATGCGCAAAACCTTTAATAGCGATTGTTCAAGCGGGCGGCAATCAAATGGCTTATGCTCCTTGCAGAGCTCCTACGCATCCTGAATGTACTGAAAGATTTTGAAAATACTCTTTGGCAGGGTGCCAGCAAGCACCAAACGACGCTTCTTACATTTTTCAGCCCCCCCCCCCCGTTATATGGTACTGTCAGCATTTCAAAGAGATACGTCAGTTTGCGAAGTT
>UZAF01016102.1:8628-28744 GCA_900617895.1 Haemonchus placei | reverse complement strand
AAAAAAAAAAAAAAAAAACGCGAAAACTGTCGTAGTAAGAGAAGTGTAAGGCTCAAGAAAGTAGTAAAACCAGAGAATGGTTGGACGGGAATGTGACGATAAAAGTTGCACGGAGTTGGTACTTGGGAGTCTTTCGGTGTTAATCAAACCCATCTGAGGGATTCGCCGAATAAGTGCGCTATTGCGTAGGGCTGGCTACGGTATGCTGCCTTGTTGGCTGTTCATGCACAACACATGGAGATGTTTTTAATTCGAAGACCTGACGCTATTTGTTCGCCTGACAATAGATCGCGCATTAGGAATTTACGAAATTGATTGCGAAGCTCATGAAATGGGGTTTATAAATACGAAATGGACTGCAAAATCTACGAAATAGAGTGGGAAAGCTACAAAAACTGTCGCACTGTGTACGAAATTAACTGCAACGTTTGCGAATGGAGGTGGAAAATCCTGCGATTAAGCCTTCCAAGCCTACAAACGATTCTTCACTCTTATCTACCACTCATACTGATCATGTTGAATGTACACATTTATGAGAACTCTTCATCAAAAATTTAACCATTCACTTCCTTTTGTCTTCGAAATGGAGGGTCATTTTTGTTTCGATGCTCTACATCTAATGTATTTATATTATGTGTATGTATCTGTCATTGAGCGGAGGTGGTGTAGGCGAGTGGCGCTCCATCACGCACGCGAGGGTTCGAGTCGATGTCCGCCTAGGCTAAACAGGCCTTCCATCCCTTCGGGGTCGTTCGATTGGTACGGTATCCTTGTAGGAGGATAAACGCACTGACTTGTACATCAGTTGGCCACCGCTAGACATTGCATAGGCCACATATGCATTTAAACCGCCCCTAGGATTCGGAATTGAAGGCGAATGCTGTTGCGCTCTTGTTCATCGCCCAAAAACATTATCCTTCATGCGTTGTTAATCAAAAAGATGAAGACGAGATAGGTTTCTTTTTCAAGGTGTAGCAAGCAGCAGTGGCAACAAGGAGCTCCCTACATTCCTATTCTGTTTCATATCATTTGCTTCCCTTCCGCTACTCCTTCTTTCCGCTTACTAGTATACAAAACTGAAACTAGAATATTTGTCTGAATCCTACTTATAAAGTGTTACAAGTTTTCTCGCCGCGCCTCACACTAATGCACGAGTTGTTAGTGGAACTGGAACTCCTAATCGTTAGAAACAGTCAAGACTTTTGTCGTGCTCCTAGGCCATCGTATTCATACCATATCGTGGCTTTCAACATCATCCATGGGTTTCTAGATTCGCATAATAACTTATTCACTCGGAACCAAGAATTACTTATGGACTCGGAACCGAGAATTCTTGTGTTTCAATCCTAATGTCATAAAATTCCCGAGTTCTTGTGAATTTATCATAGGTTTCATCATGCCTTTGTAGAACATTCGATTCATCGCCAGAAATCCGCAAAATTCCTTTATTCACCAAACGAGTCTTTTGAGTACATGGATATCGGCTTCTTCATTCCATTCTTCTTCTTGAAATCCCAAAAAATTCTTCAGAGCAAAAAAAAAAAAATAAATAAATAAATAAATAAATAAGTGAACTAAAAAATGTGTCTGCGTAGTGTAGTGATTCGCTCCACTAACCCTGCAAAGGTTATTTTACAGCGAATGTGAATCGAACTCGACGGAGAATTTGGTTTTTTCTAAATGTTTGAGCCCAATCTTGCAAATTACAAAGAGGCCGAAGGTAATGCATTGCCTGCGGCCCAACTAATCGTTGTGGAGTTGATCTCCCCATCTCTCCAATAGAAAGAAGTTGGAGTTGGTGTTTACTCGATGTGTTTTGCCAATTGTTCAGTTTTCATCCCAGTGCGTGATGCTAAATTTTCTCAAAGAGGACGAACTGGTAATCTGTGGATGAAGTGTCATCAGGAATTCGGAAGTAAGTCCGGCTCAGTAATGAGAAGGTTAAGGAACATAGGGAAAGCGCAAGTATGGAATTAAATCAGTCCGGTGTTAAAATTCTGCCCATGACACATATTGCTTGTGACTTGAGGTAGTATTGCTACAGTTAAGAGGAGAGCATGTTAGTATTAACCTAGTCATAGTTTCCACATAAATAGCATTTTAGCAGTATATTCAACTGCCTTGTGTTCCTCGAAGTGGTGTAACTCTCTCTATAAAGAGTGTGGCCTATGCAATACTCATTTAGAATGCTGGTTCAGGAAAGCGCGACCTGTGAGAATTGAGAATATTGAGCTCGAATGCCTTCGATGGCTCATCGGTGGCGGACCACGGCGCTGTGAAAAATGCTATTATATTATGACTATTGGAGGCGACAATTTTCCACGCTCTATGCATGCACCCACATCCATCCACATCCATGGGCTATCGAGAGAGCGCCAGCTTCGGCAATCAGCTAGATGGACGAAAGCACGTCGAGAAGCCGGTAATCCTATTCATCGATCAAATAAGTGCGCTTGCGCATAGATTCAGTGACTTTACTTTGGACTTTGAAGCGATTCACACGTACCTATCAAGCCGCTTTGAGTAGGGCCCGCAAACATGCTGTCAGAACGAGGCCTTCGAGTGGCGAGGCACTAGGTTGTTTTTTTTTNTTTTTTTTTGTCATAACATGGCTCAATCGCATTATCTCCTTGGAATCGAGGGTTGTTTACATCGAAAACCATTTCCTGACTTTCTTCCCGCCGTTAGGGATACAACACCCTTTATAGTTTGCTATCGAGTCAGTAAAGTTCACTAACACACCGTCAAGGTTTCATCGGTCGGAACCTTACCCTTTCAAAAAAAAAACTTCTCTATTTGCAAATACAATACAAGGGAGGCGCTATTTGTGTGTGTCACATATGACTCCATATCACACCGTTTCCTATGTTACTGTCTTCTTGCACCCGTATCTCTGGGGACTTGCAGCTTCGTCTTATGTACTGATTTCAAAGTGATCAAAACTTATTCGCTAAACATGTGGAGGAGGGTCATTAAGCTTCGAGTTCATATCGAGCTCTTCCGAGTTCAAAGGTGCAGCTCACAATTAAAGTAGTTTCCGAGATTGCTCCCGAGTGTAAACTCTTTGACTTCTAAGGTTAGCACATGGGACGCTGTTGAGTCAGAAAAAGGGAAAAGATAGAACGTAGTAAGGGTCCCAGAACCGGCTTAACGAACGTACACGCGTACAGCTTACAGTAGTCGGCTGTACATAATTGCACACAGATTTGGACAGTTCGTCCAAAAAATTCAACCAGACAAATTTCGTAGTTACATTCCACCAACCCCTAACTTTGCTGCTCTTTATAGGCCTCACGTTTCTCTGAATACGCTGATTTTCGCGTTTTGATCTCCTCTTTTGCATTGGTCTATCATTTTCACTACTCGTCTAGCCTAGATACCCAAAAATCACCGTGAACTGTGTCTAGCGAAACTGTGAGGTACTTAAACTCTTAGAAGGTATTACCGCAAACGCATATGTTTCCATTACAAACACTTGTTTAGTTTCCAGTTCTACTGTCTCCTGAGATGTTGGGTCAATTCATCATCTACTTTACTGTTTCTGTGAAAAGAAAACAAATGTCTAGAGACTTTAAATGGATGGTAAGAGAGACCGAAGTAATCTGAACGTGAGACAATTTCACCCCCAAAACTGAAGAAACTCGTACTTTCTACTCTCTCAGAGAAAATCTTCTTTCTTTTCATTCTTTGGAAGTGATGCTACCAATGAATTGACTTCCTCGATAACGCCATCCAGCGGATTCACCCAAGTGTATTTGGGAGCAGTTTGGAAGCAACTTCTTTCTTAGAATCCAGAACAATGATGAAATTTCCGACTGATTGAGGAGAGCACAATAATCGCGTTTTTGAGCCCATTCAAGCGAATGTTTTTTGTTTCCCAGTAGACCCCAATCCATGTACTCGCATTCTTGTAACACTTATATATTAGAAATCCACTTCCTCAGAATGAAATCTCTAGCACTGTCGATGAAAACAACGAAAGCTGGAAGGACAGCTGTAATGTTGCAGCCCGCAGTGTGACGATTATGTACGCAATAAAAAGTTCTTATTCGGATAAATGGCTGCCATTCTCGGAGAAACTATGAGGGCTAGCAGTTTTATGCATGGAAGAGAGAGAAATTCTGAATATCTTAGTGTAAGGAGGAACGTCGGGAAAAACCTGTATTCTTCGTGCTCAGAAGGGATTCAAAGCTCCATGATTTTTAAGCAGTACTCGAGTTGATATTGGTGAGGTGAATTGTGGGTTGTGGGCTGAATCTCGGCCTCGGACAGGACTTTGGATATTTGGATTGTATCAAGATACCAGCAGCCAATTAAAACTTCGGGTCAAAGAAGGGTTTGAGTCGTCGTAGCTCGGGAGAAAGAAGCGAACAATTAAAATGTCTACTGTGAAGTGTTTTCTTTCAGAAAATCTACTACATTGTCGTGAAGGATAAAGTCTTTCAGCTTCAATCTATGAATTGCGATCAATGGTTCGAACCAGTGACCTTGCGAAAGTGATTGTGGCACTTGCCACAAAACCATCCGGTAAATGGTAAATCATATGACCAATAGTCTGTGTCATATCATTTAGCACCAAGAAAGGAAAATGTTCCAACAAAGAATACTCCGGAATTCCAAAACATTCCAATAAAGGATATTCCAACATCTACACTGGCTGTGATTCGAATTGAATTTCAGGCTAACGCAGGGGGAGCGACCAGCATTCAGCGATATTTTTGTTCTAGTTGTAAACAACGTGCACACTTTTTCAGAATACTTGTGTGATCAAAAAAGCTGATCGTTTTTTGTCCAAATTTGAGTGTTCTGGGGAACCAAGATGCCTTTGATCTATACTTCATTCAACCTGAACAGCTTTATGACAAAGCCGAAGCTTTGCCCAATAATTCTGTACGATTTTGAGCGTGGCTACAAAATTCAAGACCTGTATTAAACGACTACGTGGAGTCGTTTTCACGGCGACTACGTGGAGTCGTTTTCACGGCAACAGTTAGTTGGATCTGTTTCGATTAAAAAAAAGTTTCACGGCGGATTGTAAAAGAAAGATTGAGTTTTTTAGTTCGAAGTAAATTTATGCAAAAATATTCAGAACTGCACTATTCTGAAGGGTATGGAAAGCTTCACACGGCGAAAATGGATGGACGGAGACTCATATCTTCTCTAGAGGGTCCATATATTTGAGATGAATCCCATTTCGGAATTTCTCTCTTCATCGTCACGTGGTCATTCGCTACACTGTGCAGTAACTCATCGAACTCATTGCATATAATGGGTGAAGAGACAGGGTCTTCCTGGATGATGAGGGAATCCATCACAGGTGAAAATCGGCGTTTTTAGAGAAATATGAGGCTTCGAAAAATAAGTGAAACTAGGGGTTGGACGGGAATGTGACGACAAAATTGCGTGGAAGGGATATTTGGACGAACTGTCTGAATGCTTGTGCCATTACAGCACAGCTGGCTACTGTAAGCTGCCCGCGTGCATCGTGTGCAGCTGCATGCGTGTGTGCGTCCAGGTGATAAAAGTGCAAGCTCTACATTCTCTACAACGTCATGAGAACTCGTCCTCCTTCGCATGTGTACCGCGACAGAGCCTGTGTTGAGCCCCTTATCACGCATTTTTGGTCGTTTTTCGACCGACGGCGCTCCTCAAACTATTTTTGGGGGTCACAGGTTCATCTCAGGAAGAAATGGTTGAAGCCGTTTCTATTGTGAACTGTACTTCTAACTCGGATAATGATGAAATTCTCGGCTTGTATAGAGAGGCCCCGAACGCGTGTGCAATCAAAGCGATAATTATACAGGAACTCGATTGACAATCGCAGAGGATTTTTGCCCACAATGTCAAGAGCGGCAAATATATCAATTCTGAATTTTTAATATTGGACATCGTGGACAACAAGTTATAGCCTCCGGTTGTTGGAAGTATGGTGAGCTCGGGGAGCGGATTATCTTTCTGCAGTCTTCCTTACTCCTTTCCTCCCGTGCGTGGAAGAAAATAAGTTCCAGAAGGATGATTCCAAGGAAAAGTCGCCTGAAAAGAGTGGTACTAACATTGAGTGTCGGAATGGAGAACAAGAACTCTTCTTCTTCTCCCTAGCATTAATCCCGCGCCGCAGGATTCGCTGTTCTCGTCCGCCCACTCCCCTTCTTTTTATCAACGGCATCTTCAGCCGTTTCTTTAGCTTTGACGAAGTCCTATTCGATCACGTCCCGCCATCTCTTCTCTAGGACTCCTCGTGATCGCTTACCCTGAGCTTCCAACTTCATTGCTTCCTTGATCAGATGATTTTGTGGTCTTCGGAGCACATGCCGAAACCATCGCAGGCGCTGCTCTCTTATCTGCAGCTGAACTGGGGCTGTTTGCATGGCCGCCCTGACGTCTTCATTGCTGATCCGATCTTGCCGCGTTCAACCGCATACTGGTAGATTCTCTCCACTTCATCCATGCCGCGTTCATTCGAGCTTTTACGGCCTGGTCCTAACATCAGCAGCCAAATCACTCCCTAGGTATCGGAATTCATGAAACTTCTCCATGGCTTTTCGTCACCGCCGACGATTGATTCTGTGCACTCATCGGAGCTGAGGAACTTGGTCGTCTTCACGTCCAGCCGGAGCATCTTCTGCACCAGCACTTGAGTCCGGAGCAGTTCCTTTCCCAACCTTTTTCTTCCCTTTTGCTCTAAGCACCTCATCCTATAACCAGGGTGCGATGCCCCTGGTTCGGGACTGTCTTTACGGGCGGATTCTTCGTTTAGGAGTTCGTCGAAGTATTAATTTCACGTGCGCCTGACTTCCCCAGACCAGGAGCTATGCTTCATAATAGAATGCTGACGTTTATCTGGTTGCAATTCTTTTTGGGCCATTGACATTTCTCCTCTTAACTTTACACAGAAGGGCGGAGCTGATGTAGTGGCAAATGGCACACTATCACACACGTGGTCACGGATCAATCCTGTATCGATATCCACTTGGCCAACCAAGATTTCCATCCTTCCGTCAGTTGGTACCAGACTTATCTAGGAGCATAGAAGCAGTGACTGTACATTGGCTGTCCACCGCAATTCATTGAATAGGCCACATACGCATTTAAACGTCACTACGATTCTGAATAGAAGTCAAATGCAGGCCTCAGACGAGATTTATCGACACCTCAGACATTATCCTTATTCCTTATGATTCCACTCAGTATAATCAGACAGTCTGCTCATGAGACTCCAACAAAAAACAAGGTCTACACAACGGCTAATATTATTTGCGAACTGTTCGACCTTTCTTCGTTTCAGCATTAGATTGTATACAAAACAAACCGAAATGAACTCTTCTTCTCGAAACTCAGTTTTTGAGGTATTTCACGCTCTTTTTCGAGGGTTTGAGATGGGCTCTGTTGCCTATGAAAAGGTATTTTGTGCATCCATAGGGTATTTCTATATTGTATATTCATGGATTCCAACCCAATTCAAAGTGTATTCGTGCTGGAATTCCTTGAATCGCAAATAATCCAGGTCTTATGCAATGCTTTTTCTTGCACGCCGATAAAACTCGTACGGCTTTGGACGTATTTCCTCTAGAGTTGTGACGAGAATCTTAGATATATTTTCCCTACATCTCTATCACGCAATCAAAACGAACAAAATGATGAGGAGCGGAGAAGAGGTCGGTCCTTCGAAAATGAATCTCAAGAAAGGTTGCTATTCCTGATTAAATCTTTACTTCTTTGTCAGAAAGGCGGAGGAAGATTTCAGGTAGATGGATAGATCAAAGTTTCAGAAGTGACTTATGATTCATTAACCTCTAACTCACTTGAATACTGCCCCACTAGTAAGCCTTTTGCGAAAGAACGAAAGTGAAAGCTTTGTGATTGCGCCTCTTGAATGGCATTATCGACAACTTTTGACAGACAAACAGGAAACTACCTTTGAAGGGCTTCAATACTTTCGTTTCTCTGAGTTACTCGGCTTAACGGCAGAAAAAAACGTCGAGCAAGAACTGGGAGGGAACTAGTAAGTACATTGCGGAATTCTCGGTATCACAAGGATGGCGAGTTTGATCAAAACATTGGCCTCGAATGGACGCGAACTTTTACTTGTGCACATCTAACATTAGGCTCCTAACCGTGCACTACCGCCTCGGGAGACGGGTAGTTGGATCAGTTTTGTGTAGTCGATTAGCCGCACGCGGATGTTGCGCGCCATTCGCTTCGCCGATATTACAGTTCTAGAGTTTCTCATACAGCTCAGCCGATATGCGATCATTATTTTGGCATGATTCTACTGATAATTGTTTGCTGTACTTCTTACTGCTACTGCATTCTGCAACAATGCTCCGCGCGTAGCATCTTTCTTGCCGCGAAGCGACAATTCCGATTTAACTGCACTACATCCTCGAGCTCCGCTTGCCCTCGTCTAAGCCTAGCCTAATGAAAGGAGATTGTCCTATCTCCTAAATTACTCTTCCCTAGAAGGGAGAATGAAAAGGGTTTTATTTGGACAAAAGTATCAATATGGGGAAGAAGTTTTTTTATGGAATTGAATGAATTAAAGGTTTTTGAATTCACTTCTGGAATCGTTTATATGGATCGAATGTCAAATGCATATATATGAAAAGATCGAAAAGCTCTCATCAGTTGAGCAAATCAATGGCAATGATGCCTTTGGCACAGAAACAAGGATGTTGTGGCTCAGAGAGGTTATTGACTACCGTTTTCAGATAATCATATATTACGAATTCTATTACTGAGTGATCATTCTCTTCTAGGCGGAGCATGTGTGTACTAAAAGTGCAAGCTCTGAGGGATTTGTACGGTTAAGCCGCGTTCACGAAGAGTTGGGATTAATCTCGTTTGCCAGCAACTCATTATGAATGGATTCTTTAATGTCGCCACGTAAACTTAGAATCGCGTTTCCTTAAAGGCTGTCATCATCTGCGCCAATATGGTCCAACTAATGCTTGAACTATTGTTGAATATGTCACACAAGCAAAAACGAGGCCTTGCTATGGGTGATCGTATATCACCTGTGTTCATCTTCCTGGACCACATCGATAAGTCATCAATGACTAGTGGAAACCTGTTCTACAAATGTGATATTGATGGCATATTCATCATTGGAACAACGAAGGACCTTGTAGAAACCTGAATGGAGTCAACTCTCACGATACTAGCATAGCCTTCACAAGCGAGGATCCAGGGAAGGATCGATCTCTAACATTTCTCAATGCGAAAGTACGAATTAGTGAAGGTTCCAAGGAACACAACACAGAAGGTTGATATCGAAAAGTGCTTCGTCTAACATCTTGATGCATTCTAGAAGCGCACATCCTATTTATCTGAAGGCAAACGTCATGCGGAATCTTTTGAAAACGTGGAAGAAGCCTGAAAACAAAGGGATTCGCTTGTTGATGCTTAAGGTATTCTCGATAGTAGTGGATACTTTGAAGCCAATACGAGGACCTGGGTCCCACAAAGAACAGCTGAGAGAGTGAGTTTCATTGTGCCTTTTGTTAACGACAAAATGGCACGTTCTTCACGAGGTGAACCACCTCGTGAAGAACTACAAGCTCACCATTCGACTTGTTTTCCGACCTTCCTCTACACTGAAAGATCTCCTGACATCTTCTTGAATGTTCGAAAAACGGTGCCGCTAGCAGTCTATCGCTACTGTACATTTAAAAGATCTGCGAACATGAAGGCGCCGTCTGTTCGGTTTAATGTCGAGGATATGGAAAGAAGTACGTAAGGGAGACCGCGAAACCCTTGAAGATCCGTCAGAACGAACACAGAAAAGCATTGGCCAATCCCGCCGCTTATCTACACAGCAGTTTTTCAGGCACTGTACACTCAAACAAGAAAAAGAGAGCGCTCCATCCTCGATGTGAGAGTTTTGCTTAGATATTTGGTACGGCTCCTGGGAAAATTATGGAAGCACGGGAAATATACCGTATCAAGCCGGAAATCAACGCAAAGGAGAAGATGCGTGACCTCCTGAGGCTGATTGAGTGATAACACTCTGTCACCTCAGGAGAAAAACGGTGTTCCACTTCTCTTTGAAGTTCCACGCCATTAGGTCCGCTCTCCGCTTCACCATTATTTCCGGTTGGTTCGATAGGATTCGATGTCTTCTATGTAATAACTGATTATTGTCTAATTTTTTTGGTAACTACGGATTGTAAAGACAAAAAAGACATCATATGCCGAAAGCTAACCAGTAAAGTGAAGTTTAAGGAGCCTTGAGAATACATATGAAAAACGACGAGAAATAGTTGTTGACCGTTAAACGTTGATCAGTGCTCTAAAGTACAGTTCACGATGAAAATGGTTTCTGAGGTATCCCATTAGCTCGAATCTGTGGCCTCTCAGTATAAGCCATATGTAGCGCTCTTAGATCGGAAAACGGCCTAGATAGGGCATTATAGTGATTAAAAGATTGTACTGGCCGTATGTCTCCTCCAAGCTGAATGAGTTTTACCCGACTGCACCATTCACGAGGGCCAACCGCGTTGAACTTCAAACATCTAGTCATGGCCCACGATGAATTGAACATTTTTGGCTAAATGTCATCAGCTTTTCAACGAAAATGTAACAACTGGAATCTCGACCCCTTCCATGTCATTTGCGTAATTGCGATCTGGTACGACCTCTATTTTCACTACTTCTGCAGAAAATTTTCTCGCTTTTTCCGCCACCGATGCACTACTTTCCACTAACGCTTTCACTTTTCAACTTTAAAAGAGTACCCCAAAATTCGTGAACTACGCCCTTAAGCTGATGCACTGCAAACTACTTCTACCGCTGCACCTCGGTAGTATATTTTTTAGTGATTTGAAGAGCTGTGCGGCTGCACTGGACAAACGTTAAGAAAAAACAGCTAAGACTGTTGGTCCCCATTCGCCTCTTTTCATTTACACATAAGCCGTACGGCGTCTCCGGTTGCATTCCAGAATTATAATGCGTTGTTTTCGTACCAAGCGCATACACGCAAAACTCCCAAAATAACATGTTGCTCCAAAAGCCGCTCCGAGAGCGTAAACGTCTCACCTAGCTTCAACGTCTCACCGTCTCACAAAGCTTCTTCTTGACCACATTCCCCTAGAGGCACAGTTCACGATAGCTTTGGGGTATCTAGTTTTGGACGAATAATCGAAGTAATAGTCCAAAAAAGTGCAAAGGTGGCGAAGAAAACGTGAGTATCGGCATATTCGAAGAAAATATGAAGCTTCAAAAAAGTAATCAAATCGCGAAAATGTGACGACAAAATGTGCATGAAGGTATTTGGACGAACTGTTCAATTGAGTGTATTGCGTAGCTGACTACAGCAAGTTTCCTGCGCGCAACGAGTGCGTCCTGGTGCGAATGGTGGAACCTATACAACCACGTCAGAACTCGCCCACTTTTGTGTGCACGTCGGCTGAGCCGATCTTTGGGTAGTCGTTACGCTCTGTCTAGGCCGTTTTTCGACCCTTATGCCCTAGGCCGTTTTTTGACCCTTATGCTATCTTTGAGAGCTACAGGTTCACACCAGGAAGAAATCATAGAAACCACTTTCATCGTGAACTGAGCCTTCAGCTATCTTTGCTATCTGTTTGTTGAGCAAGTTTACGGGTCATGAATGTTTAATTGTGAATTGTTACGTACTACTACAAACAATTATACGTAACTATTCATAAACCTGATATTTTCAATTTTCTATCACAATAAGTCGCAAAAAATAAGTGGTGCGGTCCTCTCCGCTATTTTTTTGAACATATGGAAGGTGTTTCAAAAGGAAACAAGTCTTTGACTCAAGAATCTCTCGCTTGAAAATGTTCGTAAATACAATCAGTGTTGCTAGTCGAGATAGAATTGAGAAACAGCAGGGGATTGTTAAAGAATTGTTCTTTTTTGAGTTGAGGACATATCAAAGAAGCTGTGCTCAGAAGCTTGTTTCAATCAAAAGTTTACGTTCTGCTCATTTCCACTCGATTCAACAGTGCTTTGAACGAATCCCATAAAGAGAAGATCAGAAAAATCCGCAGCAGTTTAAAAAACACCTCGACCGGCAGACTATCGTAATTAAGTAGAAACCTTACCCAGCAGGTTTTTTGAAAACAGAATCCTTTCAGTATTGACGATGAGATGAAACGGGGACGAGTCACACAGAGGTAAAGATAGCTTGACACTTCACTAGGTCCTCATTAGCGTTTCAGTGTCACTGCACCTTTTTAGCAGCGGAAAAGAGAGGAATGACAGAGAAGGAATGAGGTTCAGAAAAGTGCATCTAACTCTTTTGATTATGCTCTCAATAAGATTAGAGGCTGAGAGTAGTTGCTGGATGTTCGTTATTTCTTTGAAGGCTGATGAAATTGGGAGTGTTAATTTTATGTAGAACGTTCTACCAAAATGGAGTTCTGAGAGTCACGAGTAAGTTTTCATCCTCATACTTGAGACAACACTTATCAAGGCAGTGAAGACTTCCATAGGAACAAAGTGAAAGGGGAGTTCGCGTAGCCTGATCTTCGGACTCATTTCCTTCACATTTGCACTGCCCGCTTCTTCTCTTCTAGGGTACTTGTTATTCCGAACGAACTCTGACATGGAGTGAGCAGAGCATTGAACGAAAATCGCTTGGGCATGTGAAAGGGATGAAAGCACCACAGTATTCTTCACTGTCTCATGTGTTCTTGATTAGCTGGGCGAAGCTCGATTTCTTGAGATGGGATCTTTCGCGTGTGTGCTGCAAATGGTGTTGTGTGATATAGCACTCGAGATGACGAATCGCGTTCGAAAACCTGTATAAACCATACAAATACGAGTTCATGAGAAGGAATCGGATCTTACAACAAAATAACTTTGTGAACAGTGCACTGTGCAGATTTAAATTCTACCTCTATGACGCACTTACATACAGCCTAACATCCAGGTGCGTGATGGGTACTATGATTAATGTGAAAAGGATCTAAGTAGCTCACAAAAAAAAACTCCCAGAAGATGTAACAGAGGAGCATTGAGTGAAAGTTGATAATTAGACCCGATCACCAGAACATAGCAACTTAACTCTTATAAACAAAACCCGCTTAGCAGGGGAATCGCGTTCGAAAACCTGTATAAACCATACAAACGATGACTAGTTTAGCGGAGGTCCGTTCTTATGCTTAGATTACGTAGAATTTTAAAGTTGGAGACTTTCGCGAGAGTCTTGAACTTCGCAGAAACTAATTCTTATAGCATCAGCAACGTAAAAGTATGTAGCAATACACCGTCGTGTTTTCTTCGATAAACCTCGTAAACAGGATCATTTCCCCCTTTCAAGCTTACACCACAGTCGTAGTATTAAAAAAGCAATGACCTACCTGTCAAAGTGAAAATCAAAGGCGCAGTTCACGACATTTTTGTGGCATCTAATTTTGGGCGAACAATGGAACTGTTAGTCCGGAACTATGCAAAAACGGCGAAGTACACAGGAAATTGGAGCGCATTCAGAGAAGTATAAGTCATCAAAAAAGTCGTAAAATCAGAGGCTGAAAAAGAATAGGACCATAAAAGTTGCATTGAAGGGGTATTTGGACGAGCTACTCAAATGTATGTACGATTGCGTACGGCATCTTTCATAGTCCACGATTTTGCGGCGACCAGTCGCTCGCGACCGGTGGGGCGACCGGTCGCACGACTGGTCGTGGACTATGAAAGCAGCCTACAGCTCGCTACTGTAAGCAACCTGCCTGCAACGTATGGGTCTGGCGAGAGAGGTGCAAGCTCTACATCCTCTGCAACGGTTGAAGAACTCGTCCGCTTTCGACCCAACAGCGTCCCTTGGGGTATCCTTGGGAGCAACAGGTTCTTATTAGGGAGAAACCTTAAAATCAATTCTGAGCGCGAACTGTGACTTTAAGGCTATGCCACCATTCATAATGAAGCCCCCATTTTGAAAATTCGGACAACTGGTCCTGATCCATTGCGAAAGCGGAAGGTAATTTTCGACATTTCCGGCTCACTGCGGCCAGCACTAAACGCTGAAGCCTACAACCGACAGCTTGTTAGAATACCTCTACGATACCCCTTCTGTCGTCATAATCACCTACAAATTCCTTCCATTCTACTCTCTAGAAGCTTTTTTCTCTTAGTTCTGCCAATTCAGCAGTTTATTCGTCGCCTTTGCACTGTACATCGTAGCTTCACTACTTCTGTTGAACTAAGTACCTAGAGATTATCGTGAACCATACCTAGAAGACGGGTTATAAGCGACAAATAAATCAGCATTTTATGATGAACTTCGATTAGCTATGCTTTTTCATCAAAAAGGCGTTCGATCCATCGTACTGGGTTTTTTCCTCGGTTGCTCCACACCGGTGCATTCAGCATCTGTACATTGTCAACAAAAACGGGAATGCGAGAAAGCAATGAATACGGTAGAACGAGAGGCTTGAACAATAAATCCATCCTGGACGTGAAGCTTCTAGGGATGGGCCTCATTATCGTTTTCCTCAACGTATTAACCTGACTGTAGGTACAAGTTTTTCGAAGGGTTGGAGTATTTACCAGGTTCACAAGTACTACTACATTAGTGAGAAATACCACCATAATCAAAGTGACGCTCTGCCGACTAGGTTTCGATGTAGTAGACCGATTCCCGCATTCGTTCGACGTCTAATTTTTGTAAAAAAAATTTCAGTTTTTCATGGAATGCACATCCTGATACTAATACCTCTATTATTGTACGCAGGTGACAACTGCGTTGCTACCAAGTATGAACCGACAAGTATGTGACAGATTCATTGTATTCATTTCTTAAAGACGCATCAGATATCACAGTTTACTGACAAGCATTTAAATTGGTTCAATTTTTTAGGCGATCACGCAGTGGACCTGATGATGAGACATGAGACGTGACTTGAACAACTTGTACAATTACAAGAGTGGCTACCTAGATCGACTGGATATGATGGAATAAGTTGAAGATTACAGAAGGAACTGTTGCAGTCTCCATTATTCTGTTCATTAGTGACAAGTTAAACAACTAACTGAAACAAATGAGAAGCTAATTGTGTTTACCTATGATTGATGTTTTTTGGTTTGAGTTTCTGAAGACAGTAAGTTATGTAGGTATCGATCGACCAAGTATGGTGTAACAGTATGTTGAGGACCCTTATGACATTCCTACGCTTTGACCCGCTTCTTTTTTGCAAATAGTCTTCTACAGGGCAATCGCTGATGATGACACCATAAAACCCAAGCAAAAAACATTGTTCCGGGGCAAATTTTTGACGTACCCAAACTGATGGTGTGTTTTGACTTGTCAACAGCGACGAATTGAAGGAATGTAAGTAAGGTTCTACAAAAAGTAATGAGTACTAACTGGAAGCGTTCTCATGCCTGTCCTAAATTCAGGTCGTTATGTGGTCCGTACTCTGCAAATCTCAGGTTCAAAGTTTTGACACGGTTTTAGGGTGCCACGACATCCCACTTTAACCAATCGGAACTTTCACATGTAAGCGTTTTAATCTCCGCTACCAACAACAGGAATAGCCAAAAAGGGAAGGTTGCACGCTAAACTAAGCAGAAATGGAATTCATCCTGCAAATCTCGACTGCTGTTGATGTTTCAAAAGATAGATCCCTTCACATTCAGGCAAAGCTGAATCGGAGTTCAAAGAGATTGGTCTTGAGAAACAGTTCCCTCACAGGGTCACTCCATGTATACCCAGTCTACATTTTCGCTGAGAGTGCCTGATAATCGGGATAGCTGCTCCATTTTCTACTTATATACTATTTCACAGATATCTCGTCAACCAGCAAACTATGAAGGGGCAGAAGGCCTAGTTGGCTTGAATGAATTGGAAAAATAATTTGAGACGATCATGATAGACTTTCGATGAATCTTGGCATGATATGGGTCTCGATATAGCGGTGTTCTTGTTAACGGTGTTCAAGAGCACCTTCATATCGATAAGGTGAAACCGCTACACATCCTTTGACTTAAACGAATCAGAAGAGAGGAGCAAAGGTTATGCCATTGAATTTCTCTACGCGACCCATTCACTGATTCAAAAAGCCTTTTGGATAAGTAGATAAATCGGACAATTGGAAAATCGTTGTGATTGAGGTAGCGTCAAAAGGCGGATCATGTGCACATTCTACAATCTGATATAATTGGAGAAGAGCCATCAAGGAATACTCTATCAGTACAAACCTGTGCGGAGACTTTAACGAGGACGACGGCAGAAATCAACGACAAGATAGTGAGCTTGATGCTTTTCATGACGAAGGGCGTAGTACAGAGTGACGACCTCGTGGAGGCGGCGTCGCTGAGACTCCACCGTGAAGCCCCGCCTACCGGCTGTCGAAGAGCACGACGTCATCGGTGGTGCTGTACGGAGCATGGCGTGGGCTACTTGCGAGGAATATTGCTTTGTGAATAAGTTAGAAAAGTGAGCCTTTATGTCGTCATAGCGGAACCCATTGCAGTATGCCCATTAGAAAACTAGACATTGGCGAAGGCCAGGCTTAGGTATAGGCTCCAAATCGATCGTAAACTCTGGAATGTCGTTCAAAGAGCATTTAAAAGCAATTAAATGGTTGGAAAATGGGATTAAATAGTCTATATCGGGAATGTAATAGTCTGCTTTATAGTGTACCGGATATTGCTTCTGTTCAAAGCAACAATCTAAATCCTGTGGGTTTGTGCATTATTTTCAAAGCACAATCTAAATTCTGTGGGTTTGTGCATTACGGAAGTTTTTAGTTGAAAGTTAGTTTCTGTCCAAATGTCGAGTTGCAGTTTGCTTCCGAGCTATGCGGGTATAAGATCGAAATGAAATCTTTCATGTGAGTTGGTAACGCAAAACGCTTACAGAGTCTCTGGGTTTCTGGCTGTTGATTCATTGAGTCAGACATCACTTCAACTCCAGCAGTTCCATTACTGATACTTCGCTAGTCAACTATTTTGCTGTCTTTGGGGTAATAATCGAGAAAAGATGGATCGAAATCGTGTATATAGGTTTTAGGCCTCGTTTCGTTGAATCGATTATTTCCATCTATATCTTCTATTTACCATAAGGGCACAGTTAACGATAAAAAATGTTTCCGAAATTCTCCTTAAAGGCACAGTTCACGATAATTTTGGGTAATCCAGATTATGAGGAAAAATGGAAAATAAGATGGAAAATAGTATGATGAAGGCAGAGACTAAGTGATTCGATGTTTCCAAAGTGAAAAAAAATGCTTCGAAAAATCGTTAAAAAGGGGGCTGGAAGAGAATAAGCCCAGGAAATGAAGAAAAATGGGGCCTTTGGACTAGCTGTACAATGTGTATCATTGCGTACGTGTTCGTCCTGGTGCGAAGCTGACTACCATAAGCGAAAATTCACTTGCTCATAAGCATAAGTGACAAAAAACCTCAATAACAGCAAAAATAGCCCACTTTTTTGATCCCTCGGGGTGGAAAATTATATAGGGAAAATTATAAATCATATAAGGTATGGCAGCAGCAAAAAGAATAACAGAGAATAAAATAGTAGGAGAAAAACATCGCTCCATCACTCGGCGGTCAGCTGATTGTGTGTGAGTCTTAGAACGAATACTGCAATCTGTACTGCACTCGTCTGACGTGACATCGATCGAGGGCGGGAAGTCCGGGCGATCCGGTAATGGGCACCCACTATGCCCTAGCGGTTTAGTTTTAAGACTCGACAGCGTCCTTCCTATTAGCCTTGGGAGCCACTGCGTATTCTTTTGGGGAAAACCCAGAGACCATTTTTATCGTGAACTGTGGCTTTAGAATGAACCGCTGCTCTCAGGGATCGCACAAGGACGCTGCTGAGTCAAGAAAAAGGTGTAACTAGGGTATAATGAGTTTCCCAAAACCGACTAAGCCGATGTACACAACGAAGAGGGACGTTATTCACGGCATGAGGATGTAGAGCTTGCACCTTTCTTGATGGGTCGCACACATTGCGCGCAGACAACCTGCTGTAGCCAGCTGAGAAATGAAACCCACATTTGAACAGCTCGTGCAAATGCTCCTCCCATGCAACTTTTGTCCGCACATTTTCGTCCAAACCTCAGTTTACTGCTTTTTAAAACACACTGGTTTTGCGTTTGAACCCCTTTTTTGCCACTATTCCAAACCACTCAATTCCATAATTAGTCTACAATTGGATACCTCAAAGTTAGTGTGTCTCTGGCATCACTCCCATTCATTTAAAGAAAAGCGCCCGCAGTGGAAACACAGGAAACACATACTGCGTACTACATACTTCGTTTCCTTTCGATTGAATCTATTTATTCTTCTTCTTTTGCTTTTACCGGATAATAATTCCGACCAGACACATTGTTCTGTGTCAGGGATGATTGCATGAACATCGTGTGTTTCTTATCCGGGCCAGTTAAGGTCAACAGCAAACCTACCTGAGCATCCTTATTTCGGCGCATGTAACTACTTTTTCATACTCCTGCTTTTGAACTAGCTCTCACTTCTATCGCGGACCTCACCATCGAAGGGGAAGGGAACCACCTTTGAGCGCCATGAAACATAACCGAAGGATTACTGTGGTTTCCCTCCATTCCTTCTTTGCCGTGTTTATCGGGAGCCTTTAAACACTTGTCCGAGATACCTTCCCAGCCCTGCTCATTCCTTGGAGCTGGGGATATGATTTTTTTACATCTAGCTTTATACCATTTTCTGCCATCATGTTCTACGCATTTTCCAGCTTGTTTCAAATCTTTCAAATACACCCTTAAGAGCAAAATTATCGGGCCGGTTTTGTTCATTAATTTCCTAACTCTTTCATAATAACATTGTCACATGGAGGTGTGTAGGACCCAGAGCAGAGTTTGGTGGACACCTACCTCAAGGTCTGTTACTGTTGCTAAGCGGTAAGGGATGCATATAATCTGTCATAAAATTCGTAAAAGTATTCGTCATAAAATTATAATTCATAAAAAGTTGGGTGTTCTAGAACACTTCGGTCTCAGGTGACCCTCAGAGCACTATTCATTTTGAACCGACAAGCCTCACGCACAGTTTCATCGCATGCGCAGTCAACCTGATCGTTTGTAACTGGAGCACTGTATTGCGCCCCCTTGGGCTTGAATATGGGTTAGTACTCCATGCTCCTTAGGTCCTTCGTTTAGCGATGTTGAAGCACTAATTGAGCCGCTTAACTAGTGCAAATAGACCGCCTTTCATGTTGTGATCGCTTAGAGGCCTATCTATTAAGAAGCTTCAAGTGCTGCTTCCACTACTCTTGAGCTCGATTCAGACTCCCTCAGAATGGCATAATCGCAGTACTTCACGGTCTTCACTATCACCATACTTTGATTAGCCTCGTAATAGACAGTGACGAACTGAAAGACAAAATTTTCCATTTTCCGAGTGTGGAGGTCTCCACAGTAGGGTTTCGAATAAGCGTTCTTTGCCTTCGAGTGCATTGCGAGCTTCTCGCGACTTTAGTGGCAGTTATGTTTTCTGGAGGTCGCGTCTCTTGCTAGCGCATGTACGCGCCTTCAGTAAGCTTTAGTCTGATTAGACTCCAAAGTTCCAAAGACACGTTCCCTTGTCCAAGACAGAGACGAATGGGGAAGTTACTGGCGCCCGCTCAAGGAAGTCGATGATCAACGGGACGACATGTGATAAAGGTGATCTTGTATGTTTTGCTGTATGAAGGAAGTCTTCGAACAAGCACAATTTCCCGTTCAAGCTGCGGATTTCTTCCGAGTCTCCCCTATTGCCATGAAGGGAGTGCAGACTGCCACGAAGGGACTACAGACAGCAACGAAGGGACTGCAGTCGTAGACTGGACCGTGAGCTACGGTCAAGTCAAGGAGTCGCCCACCTGTTTTGTTACTCCTTATCATCTACCTCTGTGAACCATTTATGTGACCCTTAATTCGCAACCAACTAGATCGTCAGGATCACCTCCTATGGAGAGTAATCCTCTTCTAAAACGGACTTGATGGAACCGTCAATATTCAGATTACTAGCATTTTCATCATCGGAGCAGTCAGCTTGCTTGGCGTACACGGGGATTGTCCTCCAGTATTCCACTTTCATGTCTATTCTCTCAGCTATGAAATGATATGGATCGATTCTGTTGACAGGGTGAGATCGAGGTATTGAGGCACTGCTATGCCCCACCCACCCCCCC